>NJDD01000371.1:161847-186295 GCA_002245505.1 Calephelis nemesis
CGCGCCGCCTGCCGCCCCTCCGAGATAGCCCACACCACCAGCGACTGTCCGCGTCGGCAGTCTGTGCGTGTACGTGCAATATATATTTTACTCTACCAACTAACTCTCGAAGCAAGGGACATGAACATTGTAGGTTAGTTTTTTTCACGATTCTATTGCTGTTTATTGGAACGCCTAATGCTTACAAGGCGATCGTGCACGTTTAGGGGACGAGGTGTTACTCGGAATGACAGAATGATTTTACTAGAAATATGGTCAACTAGTACTTTTCTCCAGTGCAAAGACGCTAAGCATGTTTGTGGGTGACCCGGAGCAAGTCTCAAAACAGCGTAATAATGTAGTGAAATAAACTTCAAAACCAAGACACTAATTTTAAAGTAACATCCAGCTTATACTAATTTAAAAACACTTGTACTTTCCACAATATATTTTATTATTTTTTATTTTTATAATTTAGCCAACCGGTTTCGCTATACAAGCATCATCAGGGCTATATAACCGGTTTCGCTATACAAGCATCATCAGGGCTATATAACCCTGATGATGCTTGTATAGCGAAACCGGTTGGCTAAATTATAAAAATAAAAAATAATAAAATATATTGTGGAAAGTACAAGTGTTTTTAAATAAATTACATCAAGAATGGAATTCCACCAAGCTCCGACGATAAGAAGTATAGAATCCAGCTTATACTACTTTATAAAACCGTTTCTAAAGTAAAAATATAAGATTTTACCATTATAAAATCAGCTAATACTAAAATACAACTATATTTAGTTAAATAACTGTAAAACAACAACGCATACCTCCAGCAGCAAAGACGTTGCTAATAGGCGTCTTGTAAATGTTGTCCTTCAATGTTTCAATGTTGCTACGCGCGTCCAGTGGCAGATCTACAAATATTTTAACAATGTATCAGAATAGAAACTTATATATAAAAAGTAATAGCAAAAAGTATTATGTACAGTGTCGTGGGGGAAGTGTCTCGGTTTCACATTATGATTTAAAATTGAAACACTAGACCGTACTGTGATCTAGATAACGTAAAGGTTAGTTCAGAGGGAGCAATAACATTTTTTTAATCTATAATAATCTATACATGAAATCGCTCGGACACGCGACAACAGTGTGACATTTTTCTAGTGTTGTAAAATGAGTTTTTAAAAAGTAGTAGTTGTAAAATAATTTCAATGAAGTTACGCATATATTTCATAGTAATAATAAGTTAATTGCAACTAAAATACTTAATTCGCAGCCATAAAAATTGTGATGTTCAGCATGTCTATTTGTGTAACATAAATGTGACGAAGTTATTTTTTTTGTTAATAATACACTTGTGATGAAATGTGAATGTGTGTGTAAGGTACAAGTGTGTGCGTGTGTTGCGTGTGTGCGGGTACCGAGTTGCGTGGCAAGAGATCGCTCGGGCCCGAGGAAGCCCATGGCGAGCAGCACGAGTTGGCAGCGGTAGACCCGCTCGGAGCCGGGTTTCTCCTTCATCTCCCACCGCCCGCCCGCACCCCGCTCCCACTCCACCTCCACCGCAGTCACGCCGCACACATTGCCCGACCCTGGACCACAATATACCTTATACATACAAGTATCACCAATTATTTAGCATTTTAATGCTTAGATACCACAACGTGAGAGACATAGCTTAGCTGTTTTTTTTTTTAAAATAAATATTATAATTTTTTGATAGACCTTAAACAGTACTACTTTACAGCAAATACTTAACATATACAATGCGGATGTGGATGGATGTAGATATACGAGGAGACCAAGGTTGACATTCCACGATCAGATCGCTCATGTGTTATCCGAGGGTGGTGTCAAGAGTCTCCGGAATCGGCGGAAGGAATCGCANNNNCCGCCATACAATATAAATGTAATGTGAATAAAATTTAGTATAAAGTATGCTTAAAACATATGATAAAATAAATTAATAAATGTTCAAACTCCACGATAAAAATCGTTTGCATTTACCCGAAAGTGGTGTAAAAAATCTGCGGTCTAGACAGGTCTGCAAGGAGCGTGCCATTTATCACTAGATGCTTTCTATCCACTTTATTAAGGACTTAGCGTGACAATATGTATGTACACAAAAAAAACTAATCTTACCATCATCCAAAAATTCCTTTGTGAGCGTTGAAAACTGCCGGGGATCGTTACCAAACTTCACTTTTACTTCTTCGTGTCCGTAGTCAACCCTAGACAAAATACGGAATACATTAATTTTAACAGAGATTAATAAATCCACGAAATATTATTTCAAGTGTGAAAATCGAAATATTTTTGGATTCTGTTTTGGTTAATTATAATCTTCTCTTAAAATGTATAGAAAACATACACGGATTGGTATCTTCATCTTGCCTATTGATGCTAACACAGCGATCGTTGGCTGTAGGTGTCTATAGACACAGTGTAACTTATGTATTAAAAATATATTTCCTTGTTAGCATAATATTATTGAGTAGCCGGGGTATTGTTTAAAAAGGCTTGTTTCAACACCAGATTCCGAAGATTTTCCCCGTGTTGGTCCGGGTTCCTTTGCAGAATAGACCATCTGCCATCCTGCCAGACAGCTCGTAAAAGGTGAGCATAGGTTTACCGTCTCTAGCACCTTGACATCTGATTAGAAGGTAGAATTTCGCAGCGACGATTGGTACCACCTAGAGGTGTGACTAATATATTCGTAATAGGTAGAGATATTATAATACCAGCTATGTATATTCATATTAGCATACGAGATTATAGAGTAATAGGTTACCAGGTATTAGTCAAATAATAGGTACGCGGAATACGTAGCGCGGCGGCTCACTGTCGCCGCCACCATAGCTATCCGAGGCGGGCGAGTGAGTGAGACGACCATTGTTTTGTATTGTATGAATATAATTTGGCTGCGCACTGCGTGCGTGCGTAATTTGTATATTGTAAAGACATAGATATACACGTCGGGCTTCGTATGTAATCTGCAAGAGCAGGTAACAAAGCAAGCAAGCAATGAAAATAGTTCTGTTTACATTTGGTCACTAGTTCGTCGCATTAACTTATATTAGCTAATACGGATATTAGTTTATAGGTAATCATAATATGTAGTGATCAATGCTCATAGCGACTCCGTATTGTTTCATATTGTATTCGTCGGACCCGGCACATGCTCGCAGTGATTGAAATATAATTAATAACAATTCATTACTTTGTTAGTATTTATTTAGTGATTGGGTTTTTGCTTTTGGTGGTAGTTTTTGTTGTTATATAGGAATTAAGTTTGGTTGTCATTATGAAGCGGTCGGGAACCAGGGAAGTTTGGACACATTTCAATGTCGAATGTGAACATATTTTTAATGTTTCAATAAAAACTACTTTTTTGTATTAATCATAATATCATTGTCTATTTTTACTGTATAATATGATATTCACGAGAATATTGTATTTCATATAGATTGATTATTATTATGGATATTACGCGGGTATTAATATTAGATTGTGTATCTATCGCTGATTATCAACTGGTTCACTAATATTTGACTAATATCCAGTAATAGGTATGATATCATAATATGCGATAACTAATATATTCAATAATAGGATTACCGAAAAGTTACCCTAATATAACATCTCTAGTACCACCGCCTTACCTTTTCCTGCCGCCATAACATCAGCGCTTGCCGTTTCCATGTTTCGATAAGGAGGATAAGGTAGCTGGTAAACTTACTTTTACTGTTGGCAATGCATTATTACCAACATTGATGTCTCAGAAAATCTGTCTGCTTGTTTACCTTCCATTATTATAAAAATAAAAAACATAAAATTAAATCAATAAGGATTATTCATCAAAAGATATTATAGACTTACCTAAACACTCTGGGCCATTGCGGCCAAGGATTGTCCTGTCCTCTTGTTTTCTTTGGTTCGGGTAAGATTTCAAAGGTTGTAATAGATCTGGCGCCTTGTCGGAGTGAGGTCGCTATACAGTCGCATCTATGAACAAAAAAATACAAAAATTACTAGTAGTAGCTTACCCGTACATAGCTTTATAGCTGACCCGACAGCACGTTTTAATTACGAATATGGAATTTTAATATTTACTTATCTTAATATTTCTTTTAGAATTAATACAAAAAAAAACGAATATGCGAAATTTTTCCATTCGTTCACACGTGATAGATAATAATCTTTACTTTTTATTTGTAAACACATTTGCAATTTGCTAATTGTTACTTTATTTATAAGGCATTCGTCGTATATTTTATAACGATTTAAATGTTGCTTTATTCGCTTCGTTTTCGTTCGCGTTATCGATTTGACAGTTGTGTTTTGACTAACGAACGCAAGTTTAAAATGAACGATTTTAAATGTCATGGATATATTTTAAAAAAATAGCTGCATTTTTCTGAAGAAAGAGAACAGCTTATCTATATTATTATATAGTGTGAAAATAAACTTAATAAAACTACACAAATTGAGTTAGCGTTTGTTAAAGTAGAAGATCGTTAAATTCTATTCGATTTCGTAGTTCATTTGATTTACCATGCGTTCGTTTGGCGAGAGTCAAGTTAGAAATTGACGATAAAGGCCTATTCATATAGACTGCTCCAAACGCAAAGTGAAAAATAGTCACTAACCCAAAGTTACATTAGTGCCGAATGAAATTGAAATCGTAGTTTTCCATACAGATATTACTATTTATAATTTACGCAGTAAACGCGGTTGATAGAAAGGGGTTAATCTTTAAATTCATTCAGAGATATTCCACCTATTTTTATTCCGATATGGAGTTGTGACACAGGACCTTATTGACTTTGTGACCTTATTCCTTTAAGGGTTCCGTAGCGAAATAATAAAAACGGAACCCTTATAGATTTGTCATGTTTGTCTGTTTGTCCGTTCGTATGTCACAGCCTAAAAAACTAAACAATATAAATGATGTACGTTACCGTGTAAACTTCCACCAAAATTAGTTTGAATGAGTTTATAAACTACCTCTTTTTCTAATGTTATGTTTGATTTTTGTTTCTATTTGTTACTGTGAAAGAAAACTTAAATGTACAAAATCCAGTAATGTAAGGTTGTATGTACCCAGTGTCCCCGCCGCCGATGATGAGCACGTCCTTGTCCTTGGCGGAGAGCGCGGGGTCGGGGGTGAGCTTGCGGCCCTGGGTGGAGGGGCCGGCCTGCCGCTTCTGCCAGCTCTCGAGGAACTCCATGGCGAAGTGGATCCCGCTCAGCTGGCGCCCCCGCAGCGGCAGGTCCCGCGGCCACGTCGCGCCCGCGCACACCACCAGCGCAGAGTACCTGCGACACAACGTCACGACCTCGTACACCGGTACCACACAAAAACATGCATACAACATTCATTTCCCCTACATTTACATTTCCAAAATGACGAGAGAAGAAAGAGAGAAAGACCCCCTCTTTCTGAGGAGTCAAAAAAACTACTAAACTTGAGGTAGTTTACGTTACGTACCTCACAATTATAATTTTGGAAATTATTTATTAACTACACTTTGTACTTTCCACAATATATTTTTTATAATTATATTGTAGCCAACCGGTGTCACTATTTAAGCATCATCAGGGCTATTATAATATTAAAATTATAATTTTGCTTCATTGTTTTGAAAACACAACACTTATATTAAATAAGTTTAATAGGTGCTCAGCAAAATTACCATCACAATGCGCTTCCATTACAATTATAAAATTTGATTTATTTATTTATTGAGAACAAATTCACAAAATCTTTGCAGGTTTCCCCAAAATGACATTGTGAGTTCGCAATATAATTACAATTTAATCACCCAACCCGATTCCTATATCCATTCCACCTCCTCTATATCTTTCTCGCGTTTATACTCGTAACTTTACAAATTAAACTTTACGACTGGACTCTATATATTCAGATGGATAATGATTTTATTTAAAAGGATCTAAGCCAAATTTAGGATAAATATGATAAATTATTGTCAATTAAAATCGGATGGATATAATGGAGGATTGTATACGTACTCATTAGACAAGTCGAGTGCGGAGATGTCCTTGCCGACATCGACGTTGCACTTGAAGGAGATGCCCTCCTCGGCCATTAGCTTGACGCGGCGGTCGACCACATCCTTGCCCAGCTTCATGCTGGGGATGCCGTACTGCAGCAGCCCGCCCACGCGGTCGTTGCGCTCGAACACCGTCACCGTGTACCCGGCCTGACACACACATTATATTTATATGACCACGTCCCGCAGAGGTAGACAGAAGTATTTGCAGGGCACCCATGCACCCAGCAGGGTATTGCTTATGCGTGTGTGTGTGTGCGCGTGTGTGTGTATGTGTGTGAGTGTGTGTGTGAATGCGTGCGTGCGGGTATGTGCCTGTTACTTGACGTCTCTGAGTGGAATTGTATGTCCGATGTATGATGATGATGGAATTGTATGTAGGTGGCACATCTATCACAACCGAGTACTTATCCAATCTCAGGCATATCGATTTCCCCGAGAAAGTAGGAAATTAAAGAATACACGTAGTTGCCAGTACCGGAAATAGGACCTGCGACCTCGTGAACTCAAATTTAGTGTTAGATATATCACCTGCGTAGAATATACCATCTGCCTCCATGAATGAGTCATTATTAAAAATACACATACTCTGTGAGTGCCCAACACTTAACTCAGTAAGAAGCAGACTGCTGGGAGGACACATAGTGAATCTCCAGGATGTTAAGATGATAAGTCCCAAGTGCATTCTACAGTTCTTAGAGACTGTGGGCCTTGCGGAATTTATGTAAGCTTATCGAATAAGAGGTGTGATCACAATAGATCTATATATGTCGCAGTAGTCCTCGGCGATATCTGACCTGAATTATTTAACATTAATAATAACAACACTGCAGGCTTTAGGACATAAACGAACCTACAATATTTATGGCGTCTATAGGTCATGCTTGTCTCTTATCATCAGGAAAGACTGAGTGATTATTGGCTGTCTAATCTCATAAAAAAGCACATTAAAGTTGGACTGAATGTCTTAGTACCTTGTTCAGTTGATGAGCGCATGCCAGACCAGCAGGTCCAGAACCAACGATGGCGACTGTCATGCCATTGCGGTATTTCGGAATCTGTAACATAGACAAACTTAGTAAGGGGGCGCCCATAAATTACGTGAGATGTTTTTTTACATTTTTTGACCCTCCCTCCCCCCCTGGTGAAATGTCGTGAGATTTTATTCAACCCCCTCCCCCATCCCCTAATCTCACGTGAGATTTTTCAGAATGTGGGTTTCTTATTTAAACATATTGGATTCTTACAGCAAAAATGAATGAAATTATTTTCTTTTTAAGGAATTAGTGAATGGTCTTCATCGTATTACGATTACGCTTAAGATTAACAAAGTATGGATGAAATGAATCAAAATAGCATATTTCTCTTGTGATTGAAGCAAAAAAAATTGCGTGTTATTTGCCGAGACCCCCCTCTCCCCAACGTAACATTAGGTGAGATTCGAATCGACCCCCTCCTCCCCCTAAACATCTCACGTAATTTGTGGACGCCCCTAAACAAGGTCGACATATATGCCAAAAAGTTTTACAAGTATATCTTTTGTTAGTAATTTGCAGGATTTATCTTGATCGAAACTTGTCCAATGGTGTACAGAAAGATCCTCCACGCTTTAATAGAGTATTTGATATTGCAATAATTTTTTGTGTTCCCTTGAATGTAAATTTAATTACAGTACAATATATAAAGATAAATAAAGGGCATCAGTTGACGTCGTGTTTCCGAAGATGATCGAAACATCGAAGCAATGTATTTGTATTAAACTGCTTTTACTCATTTTATTACTAATTGCCGATGTAATAGTTTTTAACACCAGCAAGGAACACCATTTAAAAATATTACGTCAGAAACATATACGATGGTTATACTAGTTCTGAGCCCTGACCATGGGTTTACGACTATGCCAGTACCGTCTCTGTAAATTATTTGTATGAAAACTTTGAACAGCGGTTCTATTGTTAACTAAGAGAAACAAATTTTTAAAATAAAAGACTATTGATTTCGATACGTAACTTTGCAACGTAATCTCCAAAGCCATGGTAAAGGCTGTGCATATTTCCAAATAATTAAAGCGCGAAAAAACTGACTCCAATTACTAAGTCATTCTTTTTCAAAAAGATAGCTAATGAATTCGAGATGGTCCCACAAAAATTATATCGATATCCCAATAGTAGTTATGATTTATATACTTAATGTAAAAAAATATATATATACGTTAGCATTATTACACAATCCTTCTTTTAGCAGTTGACTAAAAATGTTTGAGATTTATTTTAGGGCCATATTAGTTTTTGTAAAATTGTCTTTGTTACGTTAGTCCATTATTTATTGATACCCAATAATATTGATTGATTTATCTTGAAGTACTGTAGTGACTTATTTCTGCTCAACAGGTTTTAATGAATCCTTTTTCAACTTTCATAACGATACCACAGTATAAAGAATTCTACCTACCAGTAGTCCAACTCCTTTGTTCTTGAATTTATGCCGACATTTTATATACCTACTCACGGCAAGTCAGTCAAGGGTCAGGGTTGTCAAATAATAACATTTTAAACATTTCATCTAAAAGTTTTATTTTAAAATGGCAGACAAAAAAAAATAATGTGAAGTTAATAATGAAACCGATGATGGTCTTGCTGAAGTTTCGTCCACAAAATTTTCATCCACAGTGGACGAAACGACACCTTTTATTTTATGATTTTTTTCACCGACGATTCGTTCACTATCAAATTATTGAAGTTGTTTAGTACAGTCAGATGAAAAAGTTGTATGCTAATGAACAATTTAATAACAAAAAAAAACATAACATATATGTGACAACAGCTACATTGATTTGGCATTACCTACTTACTATTTTTAATCACAGATATAAACAATTTGAATTTGTTTTACCCACTTTAACTTTATAGTAATTACTATTATGTTTCACCTTTGTGCACCTACATAAGTTATATATTATTATAAGTGAAAAAGTGTGAATTTTTTTGTAAATTTTGGTGCATAATAAAGTGAATTCATTCATTCATTCATGTTATGTGCTAAACTTCATCATACGTGTAAAAAAATTTTAATTAAATCTTGAGTAATTGGTGATTTTGATGTAAGTATCAATTTATACATAAAAGTTTAAAACATATACCTAAATGGATCGCTTTATTTTGTTAAAGCTTTGTGTCTGACTGTATAATTTTTTTAATGGTGCACGAATCGACAGTGGAAAAATAATAAATTAAAAAGGTGTCGTGGATGAAAATTTTGTGGACGAAACGTCAGCAAGCCGGATGGCTTATTTACGAATAAAAACGGAACACATCCTGTAAACCATTATAAATTTACAAGACAGCAAGTATTACATTATAATAAAATATACTATAACATATTTTTTAACAAATAACGAGCGCAAACTGTATGGAGTGTGCGCTCGCCGACCCTGCCGCTCGCTTCCCCGCGTTCCCCCCAGCGTTGCTCTGTGCAAGTACATGAGTCGGGCCGACTGTTAGTATTAAGACTGTGACGATACCCAATTGGTGTAAGAAGCTTTGATTTGAGTACGTATATAATGATGTACCTCCGGTTTGATCCATCCGTTGTCGAAGGCGTGGTCGATGATGGCGCACTCGATGTTCTTGATAGTGACGGGCGGCTCTGAGATGCCCAACACGCAGGCGCCCTCACACGGCGCCGGACACACGCGTCCCGTGAACTCTGTTGGGTACATTACCATACGTTCTTGGTAAGGACACTATTTTTACGAAGCCATCTTAATTAAAAGGGCAAAACTTTAAAGAATACAACTAACATTTTTATTTGAAATTGAGCTATATATATTCTTAACAAAATTAAGACCAGACCTACATATATATCTTAAAATTTTGAGAAAAAATTTGAATATGTACTTTTTAAACTAATTGTAAAAAGGTTAAGGTAATATGTTCGACGTCTATGCTAATCGATTTCTTTATTATTTCGAAGCTGACTTTAATTTATTTAAAAAAAACGTACTTCCGAGGGAATCCAATTTTTTTCAATTATATATAGTAATTTTTTTCAATTCAATAATATATAGTGATAAGTAAACGTTAAGCTAGACAACAAAAGGCAATAGGAAGATGAAAGCGTGTATGACCTGGAAAGTTGTTGGTCTGCAGCAGCATGTGGAGCGCGGCGCGCCAGTCGGCGCGGTAGACGAGGTCGTTGAACTTGGGGATGATGTTCCCGAGCGGACAGCCATGCTGGGACTGGCAGAAAGGCACGCCGCAGTCCATACAGCGCGCTGCCTGCACACGCAGCCCGCGCCGCACGGCCCCGAACGCGTAGATCTCACCCCAGTCGCGCATGCGCTGCTCCGCCGGACGATACGCCGTGCGTTCCCGGGGGTACTTTATGAACCCTCTACCGGAACAAAAAAAACGACTTTAGGCACCACCGATATCTACTTAGAAAATCTGTCACCGACTATCGAACATCCTTAGAACTCCGGAAGCCTAGCACGTCGCATTTTTTGGGAGTCAAAACAGAAACGTAACTGTGACTTTTAACGGAAACAAATTATAGACAAATGCACATCTTTCCTATTAAAATTATTTATTTGATTTTTCGATTCCGAAGCGGTGCATCATTATCCTTGATTTTTTTAAGTGAAACTTCTTTATTAAAGTATGAAAGAAATTTGCCGTCACATTTCTCTGTTACGTTCATTGACTGCTAATAACGCTCCACAAAATGACCACTGTATGTTATCGCCAAATTTCATACTGCGTTTTTCCTGTTTTTTGTTTCACCTGTGACCTAGCTTGAAGATCTCGTAAAGAGCGATACATAAAGTTTTTTTTGTCTAAGTGAAACTTATTTTCTGTTAAGCTCCATGAAAAACAATATCATAAAGAAGTTTTACTACATACTTATATGTACTAATACACACACACTAATATTTTTAACTGAATTTTAATAATAAATCGAACAATATATTAAACATACCTCGTTTTGTCAATAACTTTTTCTAGATTTTTCTTATCAAGTTCAACGTTTCTTACTGCCTCCTCTATATCTACAATGCCATTCTCTTCAGTCTTTCCGTTGGCTTCCATCTTCGGTGCTTGCGTAAGGGCCATTTGTTTAAGGGCTCGTTGGTACTCATACGGGAATACTTTAACAAACATTTTCGCAGGTTCCGGCCATGTTTCCAGAAGATTCTTAGCAATGACAGATCTAAAACCAAGAAAAAATATTTTATTTTAACAAAACTATCTTTATCGTTCGTTGAATCAAAAGTAAATATAATCTATGTATTTTATGCAAATGGGAAGTCGGTAGATAATATTTTTTATTTACCCGGTATATTCTACAAAGTCTTTTAGGAGTTGTTGCACTTCGTCGAGATCTTCTTTTATTTCCAGAGGTAGCAATTCCACCGTCTCCAAATTGCACTTGCTCTTGAAGGAGCCATCGACGTCGTAGACGTAGGCAATACCACCTAATACAAAAACTCACTGTTACAAAAGTAATTGTCTCACTTATTAGAGTTCTGAATTTTTTATTGCTTGCATATGGCGTTTTTATGAAAATATTTAAATTACTGACGTCTTCATATTATTTTACTAACTGTAGCAAAAATCGCATAGAATAAGTAATAAGTAGTTTATGACTTTTTCAGGTTTCGTTTGCCACATTTTAATGTCAGATAATTAACTTAAAATTACTATTTTACATCATACATGGCAAAGTTTGGTTGTTTGGTGTAGTACAATATCCATAAATACTTTACAAAAACTTGAAATAATTTACTTCACCTATTGACTTTTACGCATAAAGTTAAAATAGCCGCCCGAATCCTGATTTATTTGATAGAAGCAGCAATTAATTGCGTTCTTGAGACAGTATTTATTAACCGAGTCTAAAAAAGGAGTAGGTTCTATAAATTACTGTATTTTTTATTTTTTTAATGTAACGCGATTTCTTGAAAATAACTATTGACTTCTTGAAATAACAAACCGATTTTTGCTACTGTTTTTTAGCAAAAATGGGTAACGATTCTGAGGTCGATTATTTGCTGTCTTTCAAAAACATAAACAAATCGCGACATGGTAGCTAATGAATAGTTGGAGTTGTTTTGCAGTTTTAATGTTCTCAATTTTATGTTACTAATTTTTGAATCCCACCGTAGGATAAAGGCTAAGAGATTTTTTCTCTATATATTAATTCTAGTTGAGAACTTTTTTAGCCTGGTATATATCAGACATACAAAGAAAACCACATTTAAATCTAAAATTTAAGCCATAATCACCGCTCATCCCGGCGGCGAAGTTCCGTCCGACGAGGCCGAGCACGAGCGCCCGCCCGCCCGTCATGTACTCGCAGCCGTGGTCCCCCGCGCCCTCGGCCACCGCCACACACCCCGAGTTCCGCACACAGAACCGCTCCGACGCTATCCCCCTGCCCGCACACAACACACGTATACACACGCACAACACACGTATACACACGCACACACTAAGTGTTTACACTTCCAAACATTTACATTACTACTATTTAAATTATCAGCTTCGGCTTTACACTCTTTACACTTTTATGTTTAAATTGGTTGACATAATCTAAATTAAAGCGAAATGATTAATTATGTAATAACAACGCTATATATAGATATTTTTAAAATACATTCGGATTTCCGAAGATTGACGAATATAGCTGAAACTCATGATTTAAAATAGTACTACTATATTCAATTGTAATCTTTAAATTTTTTTTTTTAATTATTAAAATATCATCACTTTAAATACAATTGAGTTTACTGGAATAAATCTCTTATACAAATAGGCTAACATTACAACTTATATAAATTTATTTTATAGCTCGTGCCATTTTTTTATGAATAGTAAAAGACTACTACGACTTTGCACTTACCTGAAGTAAGCCCTTCCCGATGTTGCGCCATACAAGCAAACATTACCGACGATCACATTCAAATGCGACTCGAACGGTGAATTTTTGGGCGGGTATATAATAACGGTGCCACCGGATAGACCCTTGCCTAAAATTAAAAAATACTTATGTACGAAACAAGACAAACAAAAAAATCTGATTATAAAAATTTGTCGTAAGTAAAGAGAGTAAGAAAATTTAAAGATTTATTTCGCATGGAATTTGTCAACAGTCAAGTCCGTTATTTTTTTTATTGATTGCTTCAAACGCTTTTTGTACAGTGTTATGTAAATTACTTCGTGACCAGAATATTCAGGAGAGATTCAAATCGTAAAAATGAAAAAAATCTTCTGTAAATCAATATATAAAGTTGAATTTTTGTATTAGTTTAAAATCATATTTCGAATCGAATTCTGAATAACCCCTGAAAGATATGAGCACAAATTTAATTTCATAGTCAAACTTACCAACATAATCGTTAGCGTCTCCCTCCAAAGTGACGGTAACTCCTTTAGATAGGAAGGCACAGAAACTCTGTCCCGCTGATCCCTTCAACGAGATGTTTATTGATGTGCCGTCTGGTAAACCGGCATCGCCATATTTCCTAAAAATAATATTTTTTTATTATGGCGGCTTCTAAATTGATAAAATTAATAAAATAATTTTCTATAATACAATCAAGTTAAAAAAATAGTTACGAGCCTAACTCACTAAAGTGTTACATAATATGTTTACGCCGCGCTTTAACCTGTATCTCAAGCTTTATTAAGTTTTATAGTTCAAGTAAATCGGAATACATCTAAGCACTAACACTGACTCATATTTTACAATAAGACATTTCGTCGGCGTTTTAGAAATCGTTTTAATAAATATGTCTAACTGTTTCCTATGTCCAAGTTAGCTCATACTAGAAAATAATTGTCTTAGTTTGCGAGTGAAAAGTAAATATAATAAGTTTTTGTGCGGTCACTAAACGATTTTCTAGTTTCTACTGAAACTAACGTCTTTGATGTTTATAAACGGCGTCAATTTCCATTAAAAATTTCTTCATTCTTTCAAAACTATGACAAATTAATAATTCATAAAACATTATAAACATACAGTGCGATGTGGTAGGACAGCGTGGAAGTGAACGCCCGGTCCTCGTTGGTGATGTTCATCGAGATGTCGGCTCGGGTCTGTTCCCCGGACAGCACGCCGCCGCACAGCTCTATCACCTGGTTGTCTAGCCGCTTCTCCAGTTGGAAGTCCTGTGTAAACATGGTGTTTGTATGACATCTACAATAGCAAGCCGTGGTAAGCGGATTTTCGCCATTTAAAGATAATTATTAATTCTTCCTTGGAAATAATTTAATTGACAATTGACAATAGTTTATAAAAAAATATGCGAGGAAACTGTCAAATAAACTATTAACATTTCGCAAGAATAGATTATCGAAAGAAAGAGAAAACCGTTTGCTCCATCACTTTCTAGCATCGAGAAAAAAAAACAATACCTTATTATAAATGAACAACAATGAATTTACATTTGGTTTAAAGCGCAATTTTAAACTTAATTTACGTTTACGATGTTAGACGTGACAGTTCTCAAATGCAAAAAACTACATTCATGCTATAAAATATTCTTATTTTCATACGAAAACTTTTTTGTTTTCATAAATTAAGAAAAAAAGGCACCCGGCACCAGAACAATAGACCACAGAGGCTATTAAAAGTATATATTGATCTAATCTAGATTTAATGCTGACTTACCTGCGTTTTGGAGCCAGCAACGATGTTAACACCAGGTCGCATGTGCAATGCATTCTTTAGGATCAGAGACAGGTTTAGGAGACGAGCCTGAAACAGAAAATCTCTAATATACAACACGAACTAATAGAATTTCTTAAGCTGGGCTTGCATTTTTTTAATTTTGGGTGTTTCATTGAAATTGCGGTATTTTTGTGTTTTAGTATGGTTGATTAATGCTCATAAGGCTATAGACCAGGACTTCCCAAAGTGTGCGTCGCGACGCCCTGGGGCGTCGTGGCACTGTCCCAGGGGCGTCACGTGTCAATGCGACCGATTCGAGTGAATTATGCGAGTCTAGGAACCCGTTATTAGACTTATGCTTATTATCACTGGCAACTATATATTTTGATAATGTGGTCCACCAGGTGCCGGCTTGGTTAAGAGGAGTCATAACATAGCGCTGAGCTGAGCTAAGGAGCCCCCCCCTCCTCTGACACGTCGGTAAAAAGTAGCACAACCAAAGGGCGTCACAGTCGAGATAAGTTTGGGAAGCCCTGCTATAGACAATAAGGCTCAAGTAAGATCAATCGATTCGAGTAGTTTTTTCCAAAGCGTACTGTTATAACGAAAATTTAAAACCTCTTTTTAAAAAAGATATTTTAATTCACACTTTATTTTATTACGGTACAAGTGGAATATATTTGTATAATATATTATTTGAGAAATACAAGGAGTGCTTTTGCTCGCGTTCCGACCCGAACTGGGCTTGAGATATACTACAGGAATAACTGGGTGGTAACAAAGGTGCTGATTAAGCACTTGGTCATCTGTATGCAATACATATCAGGGATATAACAGTACGTATTTATTAATTTACACTAGTCTGATTCATACATTTGCAAGCAGAAACAGGTTCTATAAACAGTGAAAGTACGTAGTAAGTAGGGTTTATTCTTATTAACGAAATTATTTTAAATTATTGACACTGAACTATTAATTTAAACCATATGTTCCGAGAATAATAATTTTTATAACATCTTGATTAATAAAAATACTTTAATAATCTGCGGTCGTACCCTACTCGTTTTGATAAAGAAATGAAAAAAGTACCTTAGGATTGGTGTTGCCGTCACGAGCTTTTAACAAATCTGTACGGCCCACCAGCTCGCCAAACTTTCGCACTCCCACAGAAGCCATCAAAGAACGAACCTGTGAAAAAATGCCTTATTAAAACTAGCAACACAGAGCTTAAATTAAGAATGACAACAAGTAATCTTTTTCCGTTCATATTACACACATATAACATATTCACAAAAGCTATAGTGTAGAAAATAGTCACACTTGAATTCAACAAGCATATTAGTGTATATCATAAGTATACAAAGCTATATTGGCTAACGACTCCGTAATTATTTGAATGAAAACTATGAACAATGCCTCTACTGGTAGCTAACAAAATATTTTTTTAAAACATAATTGTTATAAATTTCGTTATACAAATCATAGTAGTACTCTAGTACTCTTTACCGTAGTAGTACTCACGGTAAAGAGTAAACTTACCTAAACGAAGAAATTAATGTAAAATATTTGTAGGATAGTGTGTCGAAGGTTTTTGTTAATTCTTATAAGATATTCGATATAAGCAGTGCTTATTTTTTTGAAACCAATTAAACAAACAAGTATGTGGGTTACCTCATGGAAAGTGATGGACTTTAATTGAAATGAATGTTTGTCTTCATTATGTAGATAATTATTGTTATGTAGATAATTTAGTAGTCGCCTCTGTGGTCTAGCGGTCCGGGTGTTGGACTTGACTGTATGATGTCCCGGGTTCGAATCCCGGGTAGGCCAACAAAATGGAAATTGGATTTATCCAATTTTCTAATAAAAAAAATGTTGGTCGGGATTGGAAATGTGCCCGGTTGGCGATAGGCTTGCCACCTTGTGGGACATCACATTGTGGGACTTAGTGTCTTCGGCTAGTTGTGGGTGCCCTGGTTGTGCCTCTGCCTACCTCTTCGGGGATATGGGCGTGAAGATACTTCTTCTTCTTTACTTCTACTTCTAGATAATTTATGCGGTTTTGGTACTTACTATATGGTTATGGTATGGTGAAGAAATAACTAACCTCTTCCGCCAACATGAACAAGTAATTGATAACATGTTCAGGCTTGCCGGCGAACTTTTTCCGTAACACGGGGTCCTGGGTCGCGATACCCACTGGGCAAGTGTTTAAGTGGCACTTCCTCATCATCGTACAACCTATAATTAAAATAATGGCATTTGTAATAAAATAAAACTTTGCGGCGCGTGTATGTAAAAGTTAAAGTTGTTATGAATTACAAATATTTTATTATGATTACTAAATAAATTGCGAAATAATTTAATTATGATTATTTTAAACATCTCTTTAGATTCACAATTTTGTTCATCAGCATTTGGTAGTCGGTTTTGTATTTTTTTTACATAAACATACTGTTTTACATAACCGCGTTCTCTTAAACGAAGATACTAAAAATTTAAAAATAGTAATTACCTAAAGCAATGAGCGGCGCGGTACTGAAACCAAACTCATCAGCACCAAGTAAAGCTGCCACCATTACATCGAAGCCGGTTCGGATTTGACCATCAGCTTGCACAACCACCCTGAAATATATTTTTTTGTTATTGCGAAGACAATATAGCTTTAAATCGTCAGGATAAACTGAGAAGATCCAGCTGAAGGATCAAACTTAATTACAGTTTCACTCGAAAAGCTTTTGTTTATGTTACCCAAGTGGGATATAGGATGTATCTGGTTATAGCGTCTCAATGTAATACCTACACACTATAACCATATACATATACACAATATAACACCTATAGTAGAGTATAGTAGGTACCTAGAGCGCAGGTCGTTGAGGACGAGGACCTGGTGTGTTTCGGCGACGCCCAGCTCCCAGGGCAGGCCGGCGCACTTAATGCCGGTCCACGAGCTCGCTCCCGTGCCGCCGTCGTGTCCGGAGATGACGATGTGCTCCGCTTTACCCTGACAAAACATACCATTTAACAAATGCTACCTTCTGTAAAAAACTTCGTTTCGTTAGAAAATTGCAAGAATTCAGATTTGACAACCTGAAGCTAGGATCTAGATTCGAAACGCTAGCTTAAGACTATCTTGCGTATATTTAAGTTACATGTATTCCAATGCTCCAAGTAACGAACCTTTGAAACTCAGTTTATTATAAAACATTAAGCGCATATCACAGTGCACCGCACGCCATTGCGGTTTGCGGTAATGCAGAGTTCAAATTTTTACTGAAGAATCTCGATTTGTATACAAAAACCGCACGGAATTATACACTACTACCGCATCTCTGCGCGGCGTTATTTCAAGATAAAGCCTCATAAAGGCATCATCATATTGAGTCTCGTATTAAATATAATATAATAAAAATATATACCTACATAAAATCATACGCACACCATACGTGTAACTGACATCAGCTGATATTGAAAATAAGATTAAATATTTACAAATGTCTTTAAAAAGGTTTTCCTAGTTAAGTGAACAGACCTTGGCGACCCCGGAGGCGACAACCCCAACGCCCACTTCGGAGACGAGCTTGACGGAGATACGTGCGCGCGGGTTGGCGCACTTGAGATCGTAGATGAGCTCCGCCAGGTCCTCGATGGAGTAGATGTCGTGGTGGGGCGGGGGGGAGATCAGCCCCACTCCCGGGACCGAGCAACGAGTGGCCGCGATCTCTGCCGTCACCTTGTAACCTGACGTATGCATGAAAACCATATATTATTATACCTTCAAGATTACAGAGAAAAGACGAATTGTTTAAGCGTCCAATCAAATACATTATTTAAAATTTACTAAAGCGATAAAAATAACAATTTTGTGTGAAAATTATGGCCCCTAGTATATTTGTAATATATTAGGATTTGCAAATTTTCCAATCAACGTTGCTTGGTGACATCACCACCAATGACTTAAAGCATCTCGATGAGCACTTTTGTAAAGACTTATATTCTGTTCTTTCTAATTTTTTTTATACATAAAAAAATACTAACGTGAAGCTACAAGGTATTACGAGCGACATTCACAAGTACATGACACAAAAAAAACTAAATTCTAACAAATCCAAGTTTAAACCCATTAAAAAAATATAATTAAGAATACGAAATAAAAAAATAATTTGTTTGAATAGTAAGACATACCAGGCAACTCTCCTCCTTCTCCCGGCTTAGCACCTTGGGCCATTTTGATCTGCAGGTCGTCCGCGTTTGCCAAATATGCCGCAGTGACACCGAAACGCCCCGAAGCTACTTGTTTTATAGCAGAACGTTTGTTGTAGTCTGGATCCTGAAAAGAACATACTAATTATCAACCGCTGCCAACCAGTTGAATTCCATTGAATAATAAATAAAACTTATTAAACAAAAAATATAACGTTTACAAAAGGTTTAAATTATAAAAAGATGTTCATGACTTGTTTTGATATTCAGTCATAGTAATAACTATGACTACTACTACTACTAGACTAATTTTATCGACATCGCAAATAATAAGTTACTAATAATATAATTAATTTGTTGATACTTATAAATGTATCAAGTATATTATTAAGTCTGTAATTATTTTTACACATGAGAATTTAATATTTTTTCGATTTGATCTAGTTTACCACTTACCGAAAGTCAATTATACTTATTTTTACGTTTACGTTAGTATAAAAACTACTAAGTATGTACCCACCTGGTTGAGGTATCGGTCGGCATTTTCACCACCTTCACCAGTGTTGGACTTGCCCCCCACTCGGTTCATGGCTACAGCCAGTGTAGTGTGTGCTTCCAAAGATATCGAACCGAATGACATTGCTCCTGTTGGCATAAAAATGATTTGTTTAATATAAGAATTTAAATAAAGAAAGAAAACACGAAAACTATTATTAAATAACGTAAGTAAGTTAACGTATTCTTTAGGATTTGATGTCCAAGTTGTTTTTTTATAATACTAACTATTTGATGGCGTGTCAAATTTAAAAATATTGACTTTTAAGATTCCTGCGACGCATATAAATTATTTAAGTAAAACAATAGTGACGTCGTCCGCAAAACATTAATAATAGAAAGATCTTAATTTTTTTTATGATAAGCTGGTTATGGAAAACAAATAAACAAAACAGCGAACAGAAGGAATATATACCACAGATATTATGGGTGCGTCCCTATCTTGTGGTTGAATATTCCAACCCTTACCCTTCCCAACCCAACAGTATGTAGCAATGTAACAATGGGTGGGTTGCTACACAGTATCCTACCACTAGTGGTTTTGCTGACAATGACCTATTAGCTTTGTGCTTGCTTCTTACTAGCTGCCTCGCAGCAACGTAGTTGGTATATCCTTCCCAACGAAAATTTTAATTTCAAAATTGGACTAAGTAAGTAAACAATAAAAATTAAAGTTTAGATCGAAAAAAAGAAACTTGACAAATTATAAGTATATGGTAAGATGAACTCACTTTTCACATGTTTGTATTAGTCATTTGTGATATTTTGTTACCGTTTTTACTAACTAAAATTAGATTAAGCATTTTCTCTATCTGAAACTCAGTTATTTTACCTATATTAAATACTAGCTGCGCCCCGCGGTTTCACCCGCGTAAGTCCCAATCCCGCGGGAACTCCAGGATAAAAAGTAGCCTATATGTTATTCTGGGTCTTCAGCTACCTACATACCAAATTTCATCGTAATCGGCTTTGTAGTTTTTCGCATTTATAATATTAATAGGATTGTTCAATAAGCGTGATCTCCTAATGTACCAAACATATCTAAGATAGTGTCGAGAATAGTAGAGAGTGTTGGACTTACCGGTGGCGAACCTCTTGACGATCTCCGTGGCGGGTTCGACTTCGCTGAGTGGGATGGGCTCGTCCAGCTTCACCAGCTCCAGCTGCCCGCGCAGCGTACACGCGCGGATCGACTCTAGCGCGCTCTCACTGATATCACGAAACAACATATTGTTACAATGTACACTCATCATCGTTGGCACTTGATTCATTGTCAATATTTCCACATAAATTTACTTTATTTGAAATCACCCTATGTATTTGAATATACATCAAGATGTATAAGGGAGTTTAATGCTTATTACAATTATGTATTTCAAATATTTTCTGGCGTATAAAAATTATTTGCAAAAATCATAAAACACCTTTTCTTTATCAAGTATTTCAAAAATAAATTGAACTATTGGCGTCTATTGGTCCCCTGTATTTCTTATCATCGGGAAATCTGACAACTCATTTTCATTCCAATTCTATTAAAAAAAACGGTTGGTTTATTGAGGTCGGCTGATAGTAGTTACCGGTATCGCTCGTATGCAGACATGCTGTTGTTGGAGACAGCTTCCTGTAGGTTGGCGATGGAGAGAGGGTCATTGATGTGTTTCTCGCCGCCAGCGCGCCAGTGGTAATTGCCCGGATTCCTGACAAAAATATTTTAATACTCGAGTGTATTCGTGATGTAATATGAATGTAAAATTCTAATACGATACAAAATCATAGAATCCAGTTCTTATTTATACTTTATTCCGTAAATGGAAAATAGCAATTCTCACCTCAATACCAGCGTGTCCACATTTTCTCCGTACGTGAGTGCATGTCTATCAAATATTTCCTTTGACAAGATCTCGAAAGTTACGCCACCTAGAAGTATTTAATTATTATTATATTCACCATCGATCTATATCGAAGAATGTACATATGTATTGTTATTGTACATTTATAGAATATTGATATATACCTATAACAGAGACTAGATATTGTTGCACTATCTGCACTGTATAGTCTACACTTCTAATAAGTTATCGCTCTTTAATCTCATCAAAATAGTAACAACAAATAAGAAGAAAAAACTAGAAAACCTAGGAGAAAAATAAGAAAATTTGCAGTTTGATTTCTTTCTTAAAAACCATAAGGAAAGAAGTTTTTTTAAACAGCTGGTATCATAATACAACAACATTAAAATTCACAGTAAATAATTTTTTTTTTCCTAAAACTGTCCCTTTCACTTTATATTTTCTGGGATAATAATATGATTACTTGAAGTTGAAACAGTACACAACAGAATCAAGCCTACCCTCTCTTGTTCTTAGATACCAACCTATGCGTGATGGAGTACCACGGAAGCAACGATCAACAACTTCCTCGGCCAACCCTACAGCCTCGAAGATCTGCGCGCTCTTGTAGGACTGCAGCATGCTGATGCCCATCTTAGCCATCACCTTGGCCAGCCCCGTCTCCACGGCGGCCTGGTAGGCGGAGTAAACCTCGGAGTCAGTGAGAGCTGGCAACAGGCCGTCGTCTCGAAGCGCAAAGGCCAACTCGAAAGCCAGGTACGGACAGATTGCGTCCGCACCATATCCTGCAATTTTATTTTAATGTAACAATGGAGGTAATTTTATTGCGCACTCACTAAACTAATTTTAACTTATCGTTATCTTCTTTCAACGAAAGAAAGTAATGGAAAGAGACAAACCAATTTCAATAGTGTCAGATTAGTCTGTACATGACATTTCTACTGACGATTAATATCACTCGGAAAACGTTGGTTAAAAACATCACAATTTAACATGTCCGTAGGTACTAATCTGACATGTCTAAAATGTTCCATCTCTATTGTTTTTGTTTCATTTGAACAAGACAGCATGTATCTAAATAAGTTTAGTTTGTGAACAGCAGAATCGCCACCATCTTTAATTTTTTTTACACATAATTCGTAAACTTTGTACTTTGCAATAATTTAATTAAAATTCAAGAAAATTATTTGTCGTTTTAAAATCATAAAGGCATGTCTCTGGTCGCTATACCCATGTACTATATTTCCTTTCAATCGCGCCAGGAGTTAGGCGTCAATCTTAACATACAAACAAACACATTTTCTTAATTATTATGGATGAAAATATATAAGTAGGTATAGGTCATTTAAACTTACCGAGCAGTACACACATGTGGTGTACCTCCCGGGCCTCTGCGGTCTCCACCAGCAGGGCCACCTTCATACGTTGCCGGCTCTCGATCAGGTGATGATGGACCGCACCTGTGACATACATACAACATACATAAATGTCATCAAAGTGGCTTTCACTCCACAGTTTTAGTAGTTGGGCTGGCGATATCCCCAGACGACCTATGCGATGCGGGTTACAATTCGCCAGTAGCTGCTCGACTATCGACCGACAAGCTAGCTCGTGTATTTCTAAATATCAGGAAATTATTGTTTCGATACTATTTAATACAGTAAAAAAGACCCGAAACAATAAAAAGTATTAAATAATATTAAGTGGAACCTGAACTCTAGTTAATAATCGTTTATACAGTTGGTCACTATTCGCGAAGCTTAGTGCGGTATTAACAATTTGCATAGTTATATAAGTTTCAATTTTCCTCGACTTCGTTGCAAGTGGTCGTCAAAATCGAGTGTATTTTTAGAGTTAAACTTGTTTTTTGTTAGAGAGTAATACTTTTGCACTTTATTACTATAACTTATATAATTTACTACTTAACTAGATGACATTTAACGACTTAAATCAAAATAAAAACTCAGTCCGTCTTTTTAATAAACAAGGAATAATGTAGGAGTAAAATTATGTTGGCTTTATACTCTGTATCATATTGTAATAAAGAGTATAACATTATGTTCAACCTTGAAGTACTTCACTCAGTGTTTATTATTAAGACGGAATAAGTATAACCGACTCGAATCACCTTAAAAATTAACTACTAAATAACTAAATTAAATGAAAAAATGAGCTGATTTCTAGAAAATTCTGACTATAGCCACATAATCAAAAAAATATAGGGATTTTCTTACTTTAATAACATTGTCAACAGAGAGCGTAGAATATACAGAAAATAAATAGCTGATCAGCTTAAAAGTATCACATGGCACTCTATTTGCCTACCCCGCTAGGGACTTGGCGTGAAGATGTGTATGTGTGTAAAAAAGTAATCACGTAAATGTAAACCAAACGTTTTAAAATTATTCGACACACTATTGCTATTCAGTGTGAAACTATATGATACAACTGACTTCTTCAAGCCTTCTAAAATAAATACTTAGTATTTTATGATCGCCTCCTTGGTCGACGGGCGCGCATACACGCCTAACTTCATCGACCAACTGCGAAGTTCGGGTTCAATTCCCGACAGGACAAGCATTTGTATGATCAACATTTAGATGTCTGCATTTCCGGGTCAGTGAGTTTATTAAATTTATTCTGGTATGTAAGTATTTCTATGTATTAGAATCGTTGACTAACCACCATAATAAAAACACATAATTTGGTTACTTTGGGGTTAGATTCAATTTGTGTAACTTGTCCAGGGATATTTATTTATAAATAAAAAATAACAAGTATAGTTAAGTATAGTCGTTATTATTTTATATATCGCAATCACATTAGTTCCTCTGAAAAACTAGAATAATTAAGTTAAATAATTTGATGATGTCCAGAAAATTAGTTTATAAACCATCAGTTGATTACTTTGAGTCGATTGCGATGTGAAATTAAGGTTATCATTGTTATTTCAATACTTAGCCTAACAACTTGTAAACACCTGCGGCTGCACGTGCGCCGAGCCTTATAAATACGGCTGCACTGTAAGCTTCCTCGATTCAGACGCCGATCGCCGCACAGTACGGACCTCTCTGGGACGTCGTTGCGCTGCCCGTTTAATAAACGGAGTTTAAA
>NJDD01000371.1:186509-209105 GCA_002245505.1 Calephelis nemesis
TATATCAACTATCGTTAGGTCGTTCCAGTACATACCGAGCGCCAGTAGCGAACTGATGGGCACGCGTTTGGGCCCGGCGCCGCGGTCGGACAGCACGAGCAGTTGGTACCCCTGCATGGCCGCCTCCATCGCCTCGCCGCACACCCGCGTCAGCGCCGTCTCCATGCCGGCCGGGCCCTCCACCGCCGGGAACGTGCAGTCCACCACTCGACACTGGAACATGTAATTCGTCGCTGATAAGCAATAGTGTGCCAACCAGAAAAAAGTCATGATGACTATTAATCTATTCTCATTGTGTGTAATGTATTAAACATTCAAATAAACGGTTTTAAGTAACATAAATTCAAAAAGTATGAGAAAAATGTATCTAAAGTCGGTTTTTCCTTAGGAGGCTAATTATTTAAACAAACAGCACTTTTTACTAAAACTTTAAAGTTTTACTCTAATCATACGCATTGGATTCGACATTGACATTTTAAATTATTCTTTAGCTATAGGCGGAACGTTGAACACTAAAAACTAGTTAGAATTTACAATTTTAACATCAACTTTTAATGAAACACAATTTATTTGCAAATAAATTAACAGATAAATAACACAAAATGAACTTGATATATACAGCATTAGAATTACAATATCTACGGGATTGATAGACACGGGAAATGATGAATGAATTATCGAATAATTCTTTTTCAATAATAAATAATTTCAAAACTTAAACTCAGTTATCAACAAAAGCATAAAGCAAAACATGATAGAAATAAATACCTTCCAGCCCCTATAAGTCGTCCTCTTAAGAGCTTCCAGGTCGGGTATGGACAAGATCGGCTGGGGCAGGAATAACCGGTGCACAAATTCTGGACTCGGCTGCAATATGTTTGCGGTTGGACCGATGGGACACATGAGGGACATCACAATCTTCTCACTGTAAACATCCATGTTCTTATTAATCTAAAAAGACTGTAGTTTCTTCACGTTAATACCAACGTTATTAAAAATACCAAAATAAAATTAATAAATGTTTTAACAACTGAATTTTCGACTTACATAAAAAATATTGCGATGTGATTGAGTGGCAGGGTGTTACATATACATGCCAAAATATTTTGGCATTTATATGTAACATTTCCTTATAATCATTTAGGGTTCAAACAATTTGCGTAATTTGAGATAGATTTTTTTTTATTTATTATTATTTTTGACTAGTTAACTAGTTAAGACCTAAGCGCCGCCTGAAATGGACAGAATGTAAAAATAAAAGCTTTGTTCATGTTCTACATTGGAGCCAAACTGATGTTCGTTAACCAGCTGTATTCTGGTAGTACATTGCGAATTATTTTTGTTTGGATAGGTACACTAAAAATGACTGACTTCAGATTAAAATGAGAAGTTAGATAAAATATTTAAAGGGAACAGACATTCAATAATACATTAATATCAATATACTATACCGGAATGGGTCGATAGGCGGGTTGGTGACTTGTGCGAACAGTTGCTTGAAGTATTCATACGGTAGCGGCTGGAACTCCGACAGACAGGCCAATGGCGCGTCGTTTCCCATACTGCCTAAAGCTTCTTTCCTGCACACAAACACATTTAAATGTACAATTACAAGAGGTAAAAAGCCAAAAAAAATGAGCTTTAAAAAGCCAACAGTATCGCAATAGTTGAGTATTTTTTAGCTATATGATAATGTTGCAAACAACGTTTTTCTTAGATGTTCTCTGTAGTCTAGTGTTTTGGCGTCGGGATTATTTATATGAGGTCCCGAGTTATATTCCCGGGCCGTGGTTCGTGAAATGTGTTTTTTTAAATTTCTAATAAAACAACGCTGTTCGGGATTGAATAAATGTCCTGTTGGCGATAGGTTGCCACCTATCATAATATTATTGTGAGACGAAGTACCTTCGCTTAATGCTGGCTGGCCTGCTTGCTTTCCAAGCTTTTCAAAGATATAGGCGTGACGTTACTTATTACTTACTTTACAATTTACGTTGTTTTTTTTTAATAAAAATAAAAAGCTATTAGAGCTAGAGACCCTTTCGTCTTTATGTGTTTATGCATGTTTGCTTACTTGTTCTGTATCATAGGCAGTAGCAGCATGTTGATGGCCTCAAGCGTGTACCCGAACAGACTGAGCCGCTTGTCGGACAGCCCGCATACCGCTTCCGCATGACCATTCTTCACCGAACCGTTCTCTAGAGATACTGACTTGTGGATATCTTCCATCGTTATCTGCAAATTTGCAAAGGTTTTAAATTACATGATACAGAGTTGAGGCGAATCAATCATCAGATTTGGGCCTGTTCCTATTTACGCAAAATGCCTAGTTTTAGAGCGTTTTAAAAAAAGACATATCTATACTAAAAATCAACATAGCAAACACAATATGGAGTCTAGAATGACAATAATTACTTTGTGGCAAATCTACCGCTATTGTTTTGTTTTGACGTCACGACTAACCAATAACTGCTATGAAGCTAAAACCTTTGATCAGCTTTGATATTTTGTTAGGTGGCTAAGATTTGGCAAGTTGGCCTATAGTTTACTGGGCGGTTAATATTTAGACTATGTAAAAGTCTGTGTAAAAAAAAACGTAATAAAGAAAGAAAATATTATCTATCTCTCATATAGGAAAGTTAAAATAAATTAAAACTTACCATCTACGACGAGTGAAAGAAATTAATATCCAACATACGTGTTGCATGAAAAATATTGTATACATTCATTAAATATTTACAGGAATAAAAAATTAAATAAAAAATTAAAGCTGCTTGCCCAATAAAATTGTAAGTATACAGTATTTTATAACAGAAAATAATGGTTAAAACTGTTATATGTCTTTTTATACATAAATGTATATCGGAAGTTAGACAGGTCCCCAGAAACCGCAACTCAATCATTAGATACCCTCTGCCTACCGCGCAAGGGTACCAGGAATTAAGATATGTATAGATTTAGTCTCACCTGTTCTTTAAGCCACTGCGAGTGTGGCCGACTGCGTGCAATATTCATCTTGAGTTCCACATCCTGGATGATGGTCTGGCTGACCGTGTCTACCAACAACATCCGACCAGGTTTCAGACGACTCTGTAACCCAGACGAGACAATGTTTTATCTACTTATTGTACTTTAAATACATAAAGTACGATATAATTGTCCCAAAAATGCAGTATTAGAATGAACAAAATTTGCAAACTTTGGTGCACAGACAAATCTAACACCAAGTTAAATTAGATATAACAAAATAATATGACTTTAAGAAAGTTGTTCTTAGGGACAAATATTTGTTAGCGCTACTTATAACTAATTATTTATATATTTTATTTATAAATAAAGTTTTTTCTGTTTTATTCGCCTTAAACTATTAAAAAAACAATAAACTTAAATCAGATGTAAGTAGTAGTTAAAATCGGCTTAATTTTTGAGATTTTCAGATACTATTACTGATCTTTTTTCTTAGTCAAAAATAACTAGATGGTCACAAATTTATTTATTACAAAATGTCTCAATGAGGTCAACGACAAATTGAGAAATAGCACTTGGTAGCGATTTTAGAGGATATCTATATATAACGATTTTGTATGTATGGACAAAAGACGGTAAGTACTGACCTTGAGTATGACTTTCTCCGGATCGACATCATAGACTCCCACCTCGGAAGCCATGACGAGGATATTTTCACTGGTTACGTAGAAACGCGACGGACGCAAACCGTTTCTGTCCAACACAGCACCTGAAATATATTTTTTTTATATTTGGTTCTTTAAAGTGCTACCTCAAAGTACGGTAATATTGTAAGAACCTCGCCGTATACAAAACAGTTAATCACCAATTACAGTTAGATTCAATTTGTGAAACTTGTCCAGGAATATTACTATTCCTTTATTTATTTCATTCTTCATTGTCCACTAATCACACTATTGTAAAATTAAATAAACGAAGAGTTAATCTCTAAAAGAATTTCTTTTCGAAAACCCAACAGAGAGAATGTTAAAAAAAATTAGACTATACAGTGTACTATGCAAAAAAATTAAACATGAAAATATTTAAGTCAATTGTGATATGTTTACTGGTGTTTTTTGTTAGTAAAACATTTCGTAACAGGAATTGTCTAAGAACAAGGCTCTAGGTTTCGAAGGTTGACATGTTGATTAATAGGTATTAAAAAATGTCAGGTATCTATACATTAATACGTGATGCCAAAACTTTAGACCTCTTTTTACGAAAATTGCGAGGACGCAGGAGCATAAAATTTGGCACACTTATAGTTTATATGTAGGAGAAGTGTAGAACGCTAATATTTTACAATAACATTGCTTAAAAAGTACATTAAATCAATAAATAAAATATTACCCACACTACCATGCATTTGACACACACAAATAAATATATTGAAGATAACAATAAAGGATCACAGATCACACGCTAAAAAGTTTGGAAACAAAGTAGTTGGTGTTAAGAAATGAAGATGGCGTTCTTATCAACAAGATATTAAAATTTATTATGGTCGAATTTCGACCAACGGGCGACCACTAGTATTATTTAAATGTTATCATTCGATAGTTCTACATACCGATATAACGTCCATCTGTGAAAGTAATGAGCGCAGGCCCATCCCAAGGCTCCATGGCGCACGAGGCCCACTGGTAGTAGTCTCTCTTCTCCTTGGGCATGGTGGGGTCGTTGTGCCAGGCCTCCGGCACCATCGTCATTACGGCCTCGGGCAGGGTCCGGTTCCCGCAGTGCAGCAAGAATTCCAGCACGCAGTCCGCCGACCCGGAATCCGAAAGGTTTGGCTCCACTACTGGGTATAGCTTCTTTAGATCTGCAAAATAATTAAAACACCAAAACCTTAAAAGTCTGCTTACTGTCCAGGGGTCAGATATTTCGTTTGCTTACTGTACTAGTTAATATATTGCAACAATTTCTGATTCATGCTAATTAACAGTTCTTTTAGTTTCTTTTGGATGATACGATTAGTTTAATTAAGTCCAGAAAGATTAAATAAAGTCTAAATTTGAGATATGTGCATTTCCCACTAATGATAGAGAAGCTATATCACAAAAAATAATTTGCAGTTTATCTGTCTCTTCGAAATTAAGTTTCACTGTAACTATATACAATGCTGGATTGCATCTTATATAATAGCAAAGACCATAATAATTACAGATGCATGAGACAAATACTTTTTACATCGTGGATTCTATACACAAAAAGAGTAAGATTTAATAATTTTTATAGGCTAATAATTAGAGAATGACTTTGATAATAAAAAACGAAACTACAATTGCAGAATAAACCATCTGCCTTCCTGCCAGGCAGCTCGTAAAAGGCGAGCATAGGCTTACCGTCACTATCACCGTGATATCCCTATAGGTGGTAGAGCTTCGCAGCGACTCGCCCGGATTGGTACCACCGCCTTACCTATTCCTGCCGCCATAACGTCAGTGCTTGCCTTTAAAGTGTTTCGGTTCGGAGGATAAGGAAGCCGGTAAACTTACTTTTGCTCGAGGCCTTACATCCCGGCCTCAGTTTGGCAGCGGACCATTGCCACCTTTTGGGTCTCTAGGCGGTGCGAATTGTTTACCATCAGGAAATCCGTCTGCTTATTTGCCTTCTAATTCCATCAAAATAAATTTAATTTAATAAAAAAACGTACCATCACCAAAGTGCTCGCTTTTCATTACACCTTCGCGGGCTTTCATCAGATTGACATTACCTCGCAACGTATTTATCTCGCCATTGTGAGCAAGAACCCTGAAAATAATCACAACTTATTATATAAAAGAGAATAGAAGGTATACTAAATACGAATTGGGTGTATCCACAATTTAAATTCAAACCCTGATAGATTAGCCTGAGGCATAGAAAAGGTAGTGGAGCGGAACACAATCAGGTTATAGGAGTTTAGATGAAAGGGTTTCCTCAAAGTTTAACAATATCTTTAATATTCGAAGGATCGATTTTCTATTTATAAAGTTCTTAACTAAATGTAACTCTTCAACTACGTAATAAAAGTTGACAAAGTGTGGGAGAGAAGAGATAGATTCATTGCAGTTATTAACAAATATTGTCAACTTATAATATTAATCTACATATATTTAACAATAAGTCGGATTTTCTTTCCTGACGCTATAACTCCAGAACGCAAGAACCGATTTTCACGGTTTTCCATTCGTTGGAAAGGTCTCGGATTCCGTGCGGTTTACACCAAACAAAATTCAGGAAAAATTTCAACTGAAAAGCAGGAAAACAGAATGGCGAAACGGAGTTCGCCGGGTTAGCTAATAATCCATAAAATATAATTAACTGTATATTGGTGGTTATTCTGCAGCGTACTTCTCTACTAATTTTAAAATATCACTGTCTTCTTTTAACGCAAGCAACAAAAAGAGACAAAACACGTTTCGCGCTGTCAGATTAGTCGGTATATGCGTGTTAACTTTTCCAATGAAATAAAAACCAAAAATATAGAACATTTTACACACGTCAAACAAGTCAGGATACAAAAATGCGTGACGTTTTTAATAAACTTATTCAGATACATAAATTAAAGATGAGCAAAAATGTCACGTACCGACTAACTTAACAGCACTAAACGGGTTTTGTCTCTTTCTATTGCAAGCGTTGAAGGTAGATAACAATAACTTATTTTAAGTTTAGTGAGGGTGCGACAGGATTACCACTATTTTCTTACAGTAATTGTTTAATACTATTGTTTTGTATTGTCCATTTAACACTTATTAATTTAATATTAATAATATTGTGACCCAATTTTGAAGGAAGGTTAGCTGGTTATCAAATAAACGCCAGCGAATCAACACCCAGCTTCAGGTTTGCAAATTACTATTATCACCTTTGGTGTATATAGGCAACATGTATACATACTAAAATTATTAATTCGAAAGTCTGTATGTTACACTTTTACGACTAAACTGCTGAACTTTTTTGGTTAATAACCCAAACTCAAATATGGGATACTTTGAACCAAAATCAATACTCAAAGGATTTTAATGGTGGGTTGAAAGCTTGTATAAAATTCTATTCTAAGCAGGCAAAATCGCAACTTAACAGCCAGTTTTTACAATCAAAATTTGTGTTGCAACTATATGCTTGTTTGCCTTTAAGTTTTTTTTCATTAGGTGTAGAATAACAATGACTGTCTTCTAACCTCAAAGGATGTGCTCTTTCCCAACTGGGGAATGTGTTGGTTGAGAACCTGGTATGTACCAAAGCCAAGTATGTGGTAAACGCTGGGTTGCTCAGATCCTTGAAATACTCCTGCAAAAAAATGCATTTGTTAAGATATCTATTAATGCACAACTGTTGAGTACTTTGAAAAGCAAAAAATAGCAACATTTAGTTTAGTAGGTTGGACTAACTTGTATCATTTCTTGAATTATTATTTATTATTAAATAACGTCACATGTTTTTATGAAATAACAAAAAATACTATAAAATTACAGCTTATTTTCACATAATAAAAAACAATCGTACTTTTCATACTATCATAGCCCCAACAAAAAATCCGAGGTGCACTAGTGCTACGACCAAGATTAATTCAATATCATTTAAATTCAGATTAAAATACAGCCGCAGCCCCTTGTAGAAAAGGAAACGCGTAATGAAGCCCTGTATACAGGATGTTATTATTATTTAAACAACTTATAGCTATTTCATAAATTATTCGAATATAAGATGAATAGTCCAAGTTTTTTAATAATACAAGATCATCAAACATATCAATATGAGATGAGACATGTTATCAATGGTAAGGAAAAGCAAACACTTACCCATAGCTGATTCGAAGTAAGTAGACCCTTGTAAACAACAGTCTTCAGCGACAAACTGCAAATGTAGAACCTGGCGCCGGGCACGACCAGCTCGTGTGACGCACGCTTACGCAGCACGAACACCTGCGAACACGACACAAAGTCCACACACTGGTCGACGAGCGCACACGATAAATTGTATAAATTTTCATAAATCACGTAAATTTACGTTTTGGGTGACGAGCGACGATCCGCCGGGGCCGCGCGCGACACATCGATCTGAAAAAAGTGCTCCAGGAGTGCTTTGGGTCCTAACAATAAAAGTTGGAGTTTGAATTCGCAAATACATAATCAAAATTGCGAGTTCATACTCTCAAAATATCTATAGTATATGCTATATGTTATAAATATGTACTGGTGATGTGTCTTCCCACCCTTGGTTCTTACCTGACGGGCTAGTTGGATCTCGTCGTCGATATCGCCGGTAACAAACACTTGTCGCATATACGGCTCCGAGTTACGAGCCACTTGACCTGAAAGCCAGTCAAAATAGGCTATTACTACGACTTCTGGACTTCCCTGTACTACCGCTTTAGTATCTAAGAAAAACTAGTTTGATTTACCTAAATCGCAATGAATGATTGGGAAAGCTATGAGCTCTTACCATGAGTTTATGGCGCTAAAATCGATAAGGTCTTTGTAAATTTTTATTTGAGAACTTTTGTAAAGCGCCTCTGCTGGTTATTGAAAGCACTCAGTTTCAGACCAAAAGCGCTATAAGATAGGTAAATTACGAAACGTAGTTAATAGCAACTCATGGTAAAAACTCTAGACTTTTATGTCATAAATGTCTACCTCAATATGGATAATGGTTTACCAGATGTAAAATGCGTTTATGGCTACTTTGAGCACTATGAAAATATGCATTTCCTAAGAATGCACCAAGATTTACGGTTATGAAGTACCTAATATAAATAAATAAATTAATTAATACTGAACTTCGATGATTAAACAGAAAAGGAAATATTACAGTATATTAACCAAAAAAAAATAGGTGGCCTTAAATATGATTGCTTTATCAAAGTAAAATATTACAGTATATTAACCAAAAAAAATAGGAGGCCTTAAGTATGATTGCTTTATCAATCTGATTTCAAAACATAAATTCAGATTTCACCCTTTGCAAGTTTATACTAGGCACTCGATACCCATACTTGGTGTTCATGATTAGATATTTAAAAATAATAATGTCTTATATAATTTGTTTACATTTAACTTGAGATTATTTTCCAAATTTTATTTTAGCAAGGAAAAAATTTAAAAACGCAAAAATACTTCTATAATCCCAAGTTAAAGACTAATGCGACACAATTTTTGGAGTTTAAAAAACCTAGCTCTGTCAAAATTGCCTATCTCATTGCACTAAAACTTTGCCATGCATTACTTTTGATTTATTAGTGCAAACAAAATTTAACACAGCACCATGAATAATAAACTCATTGATTTCATAAGACTTCCATTAGGAATTACTTCCGTCCAATTTTTATTACCATTACTTATTATATTTTAGAAATATTTGTGTTAAAAGATGTTACAAAATCGTTTAGGCATCCCAACATATTCTATTACAATATAGCGTACAAATAATTTATTATTTGTAAAAAAATAAAAAACTTAATTACATATGTTTTAGTTAGTAAATCGTACATATATTAATAATTACATAATATTAAGTACGCAAACTAAATAAATATATATACATACGTTTTAGTAATAAAACACTAAAATATTAGTCGAGTTTCGTATTTGTTGTGATTTTCTGCTTATTTCTCCCATAATTGTAAAGATACGATTTAATCTCGTTCCATAACATGAAAGATATTAACAAAAAATCACACACATAACCTCGCAAGTATAAACAGAAGAGACGCGGTAACAATAAGAGTTTACTTTCCATGGCACTGCAAACTTAAATTAAACAAACCAGATGGTCATGCATCGCAAGACCGCACCGGCCGCGTTTTTACGACCCAACCGAGTTATCAATGTACGACCTGCAATGACAGTCGCAAACAATCGCAACATAAGCGAAGCGGGACAAATGTTCCATGATGGTGAACAGACGCTTGGTTATTGCGAACATATAACATAGATATACACAGTCGACAGAAAAGATCTTCCTTACATAATGATATATAATATATATAAAAATTCATGATATATAAAAATAAGTCTGGTTTTCCTTCCTGACGCTATAAATCCAGAACGCACGAAACGATTTCCACGGTTTTGCATTCGTTGAAAAGGTCTAGGGCTCCATGAGGTTTATAGAAAACAAAATTCTTAAAGTAATATTAGTAAAATAGACGTATAAATTGAAATTAATCATATTATGGCGCTGGCACATTAGTTAGATATGACCAGTCATACCTACTACTCCAGAGTAAGAATTACTTTTCTGAACCCGGATTAATTTGATCCTCATTGCGCCGATTTTGTTTTATACAGTTTGATGTTTATATTCCTGGTCTGAAGTAGTCCTGCAATTTTCCACCCATTCCTACATTCTTGCTTTCTATTTTTGTGAGTTTAAATACTTTTTGGAGTAAGTAAGATCTTTTCTATCTAAATGAAAACTACTTTTTTTGCTAAAAATATTCTAATTCTGATTTAAAAAATACGAACAATGAAAATTGAAGTATTTTTCTTTTTACTCGACATTATAATTAAAAAAAACTTTTCATAATAAACAAATTCAAAATATAACTTTGAATTTTTTTGATTTATGCAATAATACTATCTGTATATTTGTTTCAAAATTTTGTTTTATTAGTTTTGAATCACAAAATGAATTACATAAGTGATAAATACACTTACCAATGGTAGAGTTATTGGTGGGGACAGTCCTCCAGCAAATAACCTTTAGGCCAACGTTTTCGGCGAGCTCCTTAAACTTCTTTTCGATATCTTGATGGTGGAGCTTGTCCAAGAAAAAAATGCCGGTGGCGTATCGACCAAATGGCGGGAGATCAATCTGATGCGAGTCTCTGTAACAATAATAAAGTTTTTTTCTACATCTTCATAATAATAGCGTCGTGGTCTTTGCAGTAATATGCACCACACCGGTAACAAGGTGACATCAGAGGTTTTTTAAATTACATGTGTTCAATTAGACAACAAAATTTCCTGATGATACATTCGCATCCCTATTAGTGACACAAATGTTGGTCATAATGCATCCGAGTCTGGGTTAGCCTCTATAGTGAGAAAGTAAACCAGCTTCAAACCATAACATGACAACGGAAAGCAACGACTTAACCCTAATCGCCTCTGTGGTCTAGCTGTCCAAGTGTTGGATTTGACTTCATAATGTCCCGTGTTCGATTAACAGGTCGGGCAACAAATAAGAAAATGTGGTTTTTTGGTTGGTTCCAATCTTCTAATAAAAAATATGTTGCTCGGGATTGGATGTAAGCCCGGTTGGCGATAGGTTTGCCACCTATCACATTGTGGGACTTAGTGTCTTCGGCTAATCGTGGGTGCCCCAGTTGTGCCTCTGCCCACCTCTTCAGGGATTTCGGCGTGAAGATACTATAATGACATAACACAGACTTAACAGACAATACGGACGAGTCAGTTTGTTATGAATTTAAGAATAATCTAGAAATAAAGACACTAGAAAGAACGAATGTAATATTGACTAACATTTTTTATGTGAAAAGAAAGCGAAGAGACACACAGCTCTCCGGGTGGTAAGAGAAAACCATGGCCAATAGACACCTGTGGGTGAATGTTAAGCCTACTGTGCAAGCTTATCGGCAACCCTACCCTCCGGACAGTGTCATCTTCCGGATACTGTCATTATGACGGCAGGAATTGTAAAGATTAAACAGAATACATTTTCAAATAGAAGATAGCCACTGAACAAAACTTTAATTACCTACTTACACGGGTTTAGGATGACGTAGCAGAATGACGAAACACGGAACCCATATAGATTCCGTGATAACGTTAATCCCAAACTATTAACGGCCAATGTTAATAACGTATTTCTAAAGATGGATTTCAAGCAATCTAGAAAGCTGTGTATCTGCCGGCCTATCCTATACCTAATTGCCATATTTATCCTGTCCACAGATATGTTATTGGCAAGCGATAACATAAAAATGGATCAAAATATAGGTAAATCTTGACCAGCAAGTTTTGGATTAGGATTGATTATTAATATTGGCCGTAAGACTACATAATCAAAATCTGGTAGATAGAAGTATCCTGTCAACCGTCGCATTTTTTACATAACAAGTCTTAAGGAAGCTTTACATCCACCTCGACGTTCGCCCTTTACGCTATCTCAAGAACAATTAAATGAGACCTAGCTGCTAAAATTGACCACAGATGTATCTGGTTTGGATGTTCTGATTACAATTACCTACAACTGGTTAGATTTTTTAAGCAAAACTTGAAGAATAAATGTCATAATGTTTACACTGTTATATCATGTAATAATGGCTCAGGCACATGATGTCTACTTTACCAAAAAGATCGCTGTTCAAAATGACTTCATTACCAAAATGTTCACTTTCGATAAAACGGCTACTTTGCCGTAAGACCTACTCTTCTTTACCAAAATGATCATTTTCCATAAAACAGATACTTTTCCGAACAAAATATCAGTTTTCGTAAAATGTGTACTTCCTCCTAAACATCTTAAATTTAAACTCCTGTAAGTTTCGTGATCCTAGTACTTTTTTGGCTTCGAGTTATGAACAAATCCTAGAAATGAGATTGTACGTTCGTTGATTCGTGATATTCGATTTTACATTGCGAGTTAAATTTGACTAAGATACCAGATTCTGCGTTGTCCTCTAAAACTTAGCAAAAAGTTGTGAACACTTTGGAATACAGACAAAAAAGGAAATTTTAGTCCGTATTTAGACTAATAAGAGTTCTAATAAATATAAATCATACAAAATTCATGGGAAAAGCAAGTACAAAGAGGTTTGTTTGCATTTCATAATCGATAAACCCTGGGATTATTTCATATTGGTGCATTAAAGTGTCAATTTCAGTAAGTGGGAAAGCTTTTTTAATAACACAAATGACTGCAAACGCAAGATGACGAACAGCTTTAGAGGAAAGGCTTTGTTTGTTTTTCATATGGCAGATGAAAGAGTTACATAGGCCACTTGAAACCTAAGCAAACATTATGACATAAAAACAGAAGGACATTTCACACTGCAAGCGAAAATATATTCTTTCTCAAAGACATAGGTTCTCTTAATGCTGTGTCATATCATCAGCCAGTATATGCTCTATATATCTTACAAAGGTCACAGTTAAGGAGAAGGTTGCGCGCGCATCTGTGACGTCACTACTGAAACCTATCGTAATATTGACCAACACGCGATCGCGAGCTGAAAACGTCCAATAAATCTTTCAATTTTACTATTAAAATATCCAATCACAGTGATTTAAGAGCTGCGCATTGAATAAAAAACAATTTAGAAGATATTGCATATTGTTAAACACAATAGTGGTGATTCTGCTGTTCACAAATCAAACTTATTTTAAATGCATATCTTATACCTTTAAATGAGAATTCTTATGTATAATATATGTTTATATAATTGGAATCTCGGAATCGGCTCCAACGATTTTCATGAAATCCTATTCTATTAATATTATAAATGCGAAAGTTTGTATGTATGGATGTATGGATGTTTGTTACTCTTTCACGCAAAAACTACAAAGCCGATTACGATGAAATTTGGTATGTAGGTAGCTGAAGACCCAGAATAACATACAGGCTACTTTTTATCCCGGAGTTCCCGCGGGATTGGGACTTACGCGGGTGAAACCGCGGGGCGCAGCTAGTATAGTATATAGGGGGTTTCGGGGACGATAAATCGATCTAGCGAGGAATCATTTAAAAAAAAATACCGAGCAAAGCTCGGCCATCGACGTATTCTTTTTTAAATGACAAAAAGAGATGGAACATTTTAGACATGCCAGATTAGTCTGGACATGTTCAATTGCGATGTTTTTTAATTAACGTTTTCCTAGTTAGTATAGATGAAATGTCTGTAGAAATGTCGTATAGAGATATTCTAATCTATTGTCGTATGCAGAGATCTGACAGCACTAAAAGTGTTTGGTCTCTTTCTATCACTTTCGCTAAAAGAAGATAGCAAAACCTTATTATTAGTTTAGTTAGTGCGCAACAAAATTACCACCAATATGAAATGTTTCATTACGCAGTGGTCGATTAGTATTAGTAGGTAATAGGTATCGTACCGGCACTTTTAGTCGAGGAATATGAGTTCAAAATCTTGGAAGCTTTTATTTAACTTGCAACGTGTATATGTATGTCGAGGGTTGAATCTTGTTGTTACTTGATTCTACTGATTATCGATTAGCTCGGTAACCGTTACCGATTGAGCTGAAATTTTGCATGCATTAGTAAATCAAATGTCTGACTAAGTTACCGGAAGGTGGTCAAATGAACTTTTTAAATTTCCAATACTATCCCATCGAGCTCGGGCTTATTTGATACGTCTTGAATAGCATTTATTAAGTCTGCTGCTGAGTATAGTCCTTACAAATAAAAGTATATCACAAAACATATATGTTATTAAGAACTCATTTGTCCTTATAACTGAAAAGTATGTACAACACATTAAACGGATGTAAATCATATACCTATATTTAAAAATACTGTTACTATTATGCAAACCAACTAAAACAAAAAGCTTTATCGGATCTAACGGAAATTGAATAATATAAAAATTTAAAAAAAATATTGCCGAATCTATAATAATATTTAATTATTTATTTTAATGAATTTCGACTTTATTTCAGCAAGAATAAGAGTCAAATTGCCCAAATAAAGGAACAAAAGCTTATTAAGTGCTAGAGTTCTACAACTCGCCCTGATTGAAAAAAATGTTTCAGTTAAGTATTTCTATCGCCATATAAATTAGATACAAAAACGAATGTCGCGTTCCCATTTGGATGATAAAAAAAAGTATCTTCACGCCCGTGTGTCCATCAGCAGTAAGAAGAGCTAACAAGATATTTCTGATTACTCAAAGCCACTAAAGTCCCGCAATTGATATGTGGCAAAATTATCGCCAACCGTGTACTTATCCAATCCCAACGTTGTTTTTAAGAGACGAATTTATTCGGGAATCGAACACGGGACTTTGTGTAGTCAACGTTAATTTCGGACCATTACACCACATTGGATACCTTAGACCTTAAGCTCCTAGCCTTAAGTGTGATCGTTTCACTATCATCTATATTTTAATTGGCGACCCGTTATATTTCTCGGCGGTTTACATCTGTCTGCTTGCTTGCCTTCTAATTCCATAAGAAATACTATCTATAAATGGACATTACCAAGGATTTCACAGGTCATCCACTCGTGATAGACTATAAGTAATGTCCCAATAACATCAGTTGTTATTATTGAGTGGCAATTGTTTGAATACATGTTATATGTATCACCCAGTAGCAGAGCCCTTACCATGAGTTTACCGCTTGTCAATTTTACTATACTCGCTACCGTCTCTGTAAATCATTTGTATAAAAACTTTGAACTTCGTCTCTATTGGTATGTTAACATATTTTTACACCAAAAGTATCATAGATTTCGACACGTAACTTACCGAACATAACCTACATCAATTCATGGTAAAGGTTTAGGACAAATCAATAATTCAAAAAAGCAACGTTTCAATCGACTTAAAAAAAGGAGGAAGTTTCCAATTTAACTGTATGTTTTTTTTTATTTTTTATGTACGTGTGTTACGCTATCGACCAATAGCCAACCGATTTCATCATTAACGGTGTCGTCAAAATGAGCGAAAAATGTATGAACTATTAAAAAATCTGAAAAACTTAATCGCATTTTTATTTTTTTTTATTTTTTTAGCACTTGCCCTGTGCGTGGGATAAATTTCTATAAATTTTAAAGAAAGAAAAAATTTCGCCCTTTGCATCGATGCAAGAAACGAAAGTTATGGCCATTCTAAAATGTGAATTTCATCTGTAATGATGAACTCATTTGGTGGGTACTCAGAATTGTGTATCTATAGGACATAACTACCCGCGTTAACGGGTTAGAAAGGAATTAAAAATTTCGCCACGGGACTTGAATCCTCAGTAGCTCAATTGGTTAGAGCATTCGTCGGCTTGAGACGAAAGGTTACAGGTTCAAATCCTGTCTGGGGCGAATTTTTTTCTTTCTTTAAAATTTATTGAAAAACTTAAAGCCGGATCATGATAAAATAGCTCTACTTCAAAAAAATCGCCTCTGTGGTCTAGTGGTCCCGTTGTTGGACTTGACCGCATGAGGTCCTGGGTTCGAATCCCGGGTCGGGCAACAAAAGAAAATTGGGTTTTTCCAATTTTCTAATAAAAAAAATGTTACTCGGGATAGAATATGTGCCCGGTTGGCGATAGGCTTGCCACCTATCACATTGTCGGACTTAGTGTCTTCGGCTAGTTGTGGGTGCCCTGGTTGTACCTCTGCCTACCTCTTCGGGGATATGGGCGTGAAGATACTTTTTTTTACTTCAAAAAATAATTTGGTATCAAATCTAAATGATGAAATAGTTGGAGTCGATGACAATTGTACATTCGTTACGATATTACTTGACCAATTTTGATGACTATTTTCTTGTGGGTGATGGGTAATGGCTAGTGAAAGGAATTTGAGTACCTACCTTAATTATGCTTAATTAGGTAGCTTTTAACTAGGGCTTCGCTCGTTAGATCGTTAAAAAAGTAACCTATGACACTTTTAATATCTCCAAGAATATGTGTACAAAGTTTAATGGTGATTGGTTGAGTAGTTCTCGCGGGAAAGTGTAAAAAACAAACATGTTTGTTGTTTTGTGCGGATTACGTCAAAAACGTTCTATTATGGATGTAAAGAAATTGAAGTATCTTTTAAATTGATTCCAAAAAAGGGGAGGTCTCATTCCGATGCATTTTTTTTGTTTCTTAACATTTATTACGATGATTGATCACAATAACGGGGAAACCGTTTAGTCCCCCGTATTTGTCCGGGCTCCTTTGTAGAATAGACCATCTGCCTTCCTGTCAGGCAGTTTGACAAAGGCGAGCATAAGCTTACCGTCACTAACACCGTGACATCTGTGGTAGAGTTTCGCAGCGGCTCGTCCGGATAGCTACTACCGCCTTACCTATTCCTGTCGCCATAATGTCAGTGCTTGCCTTTGATTGCCGTATTCATCAGGTTTCAGCAATAAAAAAAAAGTTAAAAATACACAAAATATTTCAAAAAATCCCACAAAATAAACTTTCAGCTTTGAACTCGGTATCATGGGTTTTTTTCGGAGAACTGTCACCAACACCTTGTATACCTAGATGACGTGTGACGAAATGGAAGTCGGTTTTTTTGCAATTTTACCGTTCTTGAATTGTCAACTTAATTTTGTCATAACTTTAAGAAAACAATTTTGGACATCGGCCAGAAGTAACAAAACTTTGCATTCGCGTTCAAACGATAAGGAGGAAAGTTTCGCGCCGGTGACAGCTCGTCGCGAAGTGGAAAAAAACCTCATGACAATGACGTCCGTGATTGATAACCTTACTCTAAGCGAACATCACGAAATAAATAATATGGTGCAATATTTAAAAAAAATCTTTAATCGTCTCTTCGGTCTAGCGGTCCGGAGATGGCGTTTATATTATGTCCCGGGTTCGATTTCTGCATCAGACATTAAAAAATATGTTCATTCGATTTTCGAACACAAACAACTTTGTCCTCTTGGGGGATACGGGCGTAAAGATCCTCTCTTGACAAAGACATCTAACTCTAAAAGTCTAGTAAAATTCTATGCGTTTGTAATGGATATAAGAAAATTAAAATAAATTAAAAAATAAATACAAAAAAAAACACAAAACTACAAACAAAGGATAGAGTATCAACTGACAAATCTATTTGTTAAAAATAATATGTGATTTTAAAAATATTTTATCAATACTTTAACGTAATTAACTTACTTTATCAAAATATTTAACTTATATATTGAGATGGTGTTAGTTTTAAAAATGAAACACGAAATTGAAAACGAATTATTTAAATGCAGAAAAATTGCCTAAGACCGTCTTAAATATTTTAAACTCCGATGAAATTAGAGTGATGTTATAAGTTTGACGTCTGCGTAAGTCTGGCCTCATTATTTTTGAATGACGGGATTGATTTTGCTGCGGATTTTTTTGTTTGAAAGCTGCCATGGCCGGGATAGTTCTCAGCTACATAACGTATAGGTTTTGTCGAAGATTATTATAAATTTTTAATATTAGTGTTATAATATCATATATGTCGTCTAAAAAAATACACCATACATTAAGCATTTTCTTCTTTTTCTCCTGGGATTACAAACATCAGATACAGACTTGGTGGCAATGGGGCAAGTACGCTCTTTTAAGTAAAAATATATTTTGATGCCGGTTCACTAATGTCAGAGAAATCGAGTGACATAGGAACCTACATAAAAAATATAGGCGTTGAACATGACTTCTTTCTCCTAAAAACGAATGCGGAATTTTGGAGCCACCGTGAATGCAGACGGTCGTTTTTTTTTTATTTTTACTGAATTTCGTGTTTATATTGAGTGGAATTGGTTAATTTAGGTGGGAGTTAGATTAATTTTTTCAGTGAAAAACAACAAATGAAATTATCATGAAGAAATTAGTGTATCGTCTATTTTACTCGCTGCCGTCAAATCTCACTAGATGAGCTTGAGTAACGAAGCCGTAGCTTTACTCAAGACCCTGGCCCGACATGACTTTGTACATAGTGACTAATGACTGTATGACAATTAACTAACTTGACATTAGCAAAGTAAGTCGTGAAAAACGATAGAAAGCAATATTTATAAAAGAAGAAGAAAAACGAATGCGACAGCGAGCACTGAACTATAACGGAGGAATAGGCGTCGACTCTAACACTCTCTTTCATAAAAAAGACAAAATTCTACCTAACAGTTTCTTTCATTACAGTAATCTGACACTATGTTACAATATGATCAAATCTAACGATCTCGTACATCATAATATATATTCATAAGATGTAATTTATTCATATCGCATGTCATTATTTAGATTGCCATATTATTTGCTCAATGTTAATGATAAGTATATGCGCATACTTTGGAAAATAATATACAAAGTAGGTAATAACAGTTAGCAACTAAGCAGGCGATAACTGTTATATTATAATCTTAACACTATGCTGCTTTCAAACTGGTTTCGAGGATTTTGAACTAGCCAAATGCGTATTTTTAGTGGCAAAGATAGAACAAGACTTCAAATGGCAAGTGACAACGACCTAACCTAAACATAAAAATTATAGCCAGCAATTTTTTTTTTATTTACAAAACGGCAAACAAGCATACCTACAGCTCTCCTGATGGTTAAGATATAACCGTAGCTTATAGACGCCATAGCTGTTGTATGATGTCGCTGTCTTGTGACCGAAGTGTAAGGCTGATCGTGAAAGTCTACCAGATCAGCTATTTTAGCCTACGGACCGGAACGCAATTCTGTTACGACTGATATTGTTGGTTAACCGTTAACCCATTCTACTTTTGCCCTCTGACCAGGAAGAAAGGAAGCAGGAGAGCGGGACTAACACGGGGACAAGTAAAACTCGACCACCATTACTATATTTGAAATTATACATTCCATCACCAAACTAGCGTTTTCAGAAGATTTTGACTCATTTTACTTAAAAAAAATTGCTTAGTTTTGACCATTTTTTTATTTATCAAGCACCTTCTTTTGTTGGCCCGAAAACTAGACAATGGAAGAGAATTCTGATAGTATTTAGTTCGCCTTTTGTATGATGTGGTGTACACGAAACATCATCTGTATATACAAAAATGAATTCCCGTTTCCCTGGGTCATCGCATAACGCCTTTGCCTTTGGCTTGGCTTAACTTTGGCTCATTATTTTTTAGTTATTGTCATAGGAAGGTTCCTAAGAAAAAAAAATTATAATTAGGACAGGACAGCGTCTATCGGTTTAACGAGTAATAAAATAAAAAAGGAATCCTAATGTTCAATTTGAAAAGCAAAAAAAAACACATTTAAAATTGGTAAATCAGATTGATAAATTAAAAAAAATCTCTTATTACAATTTGGTTGGATGAGCAGAAAACTTAAGAATTGTCATTACTGCTATTTTATTATTTAACTGTCATACTTTTATTTCAATGCAAAGGTTACGTAACTTATGTCTTGCTTGACGTAGATGCACGAAATCTGCTGAATTAATATTATGAACAACAGTTTAGAACAGAGGTCAAGAAACGAAAATGAAACTAGAGAAATAAATAACAATAACTACGTTGATAAAAACCGACTTCAAAACTAAAAAGTAAAAAATAATATAGACTTCAAACCTATTAGTAAATAGCACACATAAACAATAGGTAGTATATATGTATAATTAATCCAAAATCTTTATTATTTTTTACTTTTTCGTTTATGAAGTCGGTTTCTATTAAAGTAGTTATTTTTATTTAATACTTTTTAGTTTATTGCTGATATGGTTTAATTTAATGAAAATAAACATTGGTATGGGTGAAAGTAGATAAAAATACGCGTAAAATAAAAACTAATGGGCCTACCTGAATCAATTTTTTATGGGACCAATTCAAAACTATTTTGCATTAAACCAAAAGAATTACGTAAATCGGTTCAAAAACCTCGAAGAAATCGGTGTACATACATAAAAAAATATACGGAACGAATTGTAAAACTTCCTTCTTTTTTTGAACATGGTTAAAAAAGTACGCAACTTCCAAAAGCGACGAAAATTGATGAGACGACCACTAGAGTGATGATCGGTTGGTTGCCTTGACTGTGGAACATCTGATATGTCGCTATTGTTCGCTACTATAGCTGGCAGTTATCTAAAATACTTAAATTCAGATTTTCCTTTCTTTCTTTCTTTATGACATAGGAAGAGAAACAAGCAGAAAAATTTCCTGATGGTAACATATTCACGCCGCCTAGAGATACCAAAGGTGATAATGGTGCGTGACAACTTAAGGCCGGGATATTAGGCCTTGAGCAAAAGAAAGTTTAACGGCTACCTTGTCCTCCAAGCCGGAACACGTCAATGGCAAGTCACTGACGTTATGGCGGCAGGAATAGGTAAGGCGGTGGTACCATTATCCGAGCGAGTCGCTGCGAAACTCCACCACCTAGTAAATAGTCAGATACTCCAGAATAGCATACTATAATATTTTAAAGGAATCTTCATCTTCTAAAACATCTTATTGTTCTCTCGACTGTTGATAAGTCATTTTGAAGTATAGCATTTTGACGCCCGTATGCTCACGAAGGTAGGCAGAGATACAACGAGGGCATCCACGACGAGTCAAAGACACTCAGTCTCATAATATGATATGTGGCAAGCCTGACGCCAAACGAGCACCTATATAATCCCGTTCAAAACTTTTAATTTTTTTTAAAAAGGATTTTTTAATGTAAAAAAGGAAACTCATAAAGTCATACCCAACACCGGACCAATAGACCACATAGGTGATACGTTTTGAAATATAAAACACAATATACGATCTCTACAATTCAGTAACCAAGACGTCTGAGGTAAACAGTAAAATAATTATGTTGGTTTATCTTTTCCATAACCTTCGCTAGTATTACGCTTTATTATCTTCGGGTATGAAATGTCAACATCCGCAGATACCACTAATGAACGGCTATGTGGAGATCGTTCTCACAATTGGAATGTTTGATTATTGATTGCCAGTAAGTCCACGGCCGAATTTCCTGGAATTCGATGGGAACAAACGTCATGCTCAAGTCAGGATGATTTGATTAGAAAGTTTACTGTGTTATATGGAAAATTTATGACATGTCAGATTAGTTCGAAAATGTCAACTTTTGACATTTTTAATCAACATTTTCCGAGGGATATATTAATATAAGCTGTATTACTACTGGAAGTTATACTCCTAACAAACACCTGATGTCATTTCCTTACACTGATGGCTCTCTGCAATATACCGGCCCTTCTGTCATTTTGACTGTTATTTGATATCACAAAACTCTTTGAAATCTAGACCGGTACATTAGAGAGAGTCAACGATATTTGGAAATGACATCAGGGAGCTGATTTCGTTTCTTTTTGGTGATGATCACTAGGTAAAGTGTACATCAAATAGCTGTCAAATGACGTGTTTTGTATTTGCTATCTCCGTGACCAACAGAAATACAATGGAGATAGCAAATATAAAACACGTCATTTGACAGATATTTGATGTACACTTTACCCCGTGATCATCACGAAAAATATACTGAATAGCCCCGCTGGTCTTTGTTAGGAGTCTATTCCTGCCGCCATAATGATAATGTCGTGTGATTTGGAGAATAGGGTAGTCGGTAGACTTGCACCAGTGGACTAAACAACCTCCGCCCACGGAACAGTGACACACTAACATCTATGGTGTCTATAGGCTGCGGTTGTCTCTTACCCTTACGTGACTCCATCACGTGCTAGTTCGCTGTCTTTTGCCATAAAAATAAAATAAAGTATTACAAAGTAAAACCTAAGCGTCCAGCAAACAGTGTCGCTAGTGTAATTTTTAGTGTTTCTGAATGAGAATTTCACCTAAAAACTAGCGATAAAAATAAAAAATAATAAAACAGACACATTGTGTTACTTATAGTGTTGTGTGTGTATTCTCAGATATGGATACAAGTTTAAGTATGTTTGTTATATATGCAAGTGTAGGTATTTATAGGTTTGATGTATATA
>NJDD01000371.1:209291-232044 GCA_002245505.1 Calephelis nemesis
AGTGTAGGTATTTATGTGTACACGTTCAATGTTTTTGTTATTTTTTCGGTGCATACTCTTTTTTATTGTTTTTCTCTCGGGTTTGATGTATATAATATATAAACACGTATGTATAATACCGAATAGTTAACAATCATATATTGTTACTTGATTTATTGTGCACTGTAAGTCTACCATTTACTTTATCATCTCCTTTTTAGGTGAGCTGGAAGATGGTAAAGAACGAAAACGATAGTAGTTTCTATGGTACCACTGGTCAAACTACGTCTGCACACCGGATAATTTAGGCATAAAAAATACGCACAACTTAAAAAGTTGGATAAAAATATATTTAAAAGCTAAAAATTCTGATAAAGATCACCTCTGTGGTCTAGCAGTATCGCGTCGGACTTGACTTCTTGAGTTGCCCGACTTGGAATAACCGGAATTTGATATGTGCCTGGTTTAAGATATTCTTGCCATCTATCACATCGTGGAAAGTGTCTTAGGATAGTCGTAAGTGCTCTGTTTGTGCCTCTACCTACCTCTTTTAGGGATATGGGCGTGAAGATACTTTTTATAATCCTAATAAAATAGCACTTCCAAACAAATTGTTAACTGTAAATTTGTTTATATATTAGAACGAAAATTATAAACTGTTGGCGCAATTTCAAAATAAATCACATTTTAAACTGTTATTTTAATTGAGGTATACAAAAATAAAACATTTTATAAAGTTGTGTGATTCTTCAATTGCAAATAAGATGAGGAATTTGCATTTAAAAGACGCTTTAAGTATTAGATTTAAATTTATTCCTATTTAAACCGAGTCACCTTTTTATGAGTTTTTCATTCATATACCTATCTAAAAATAATTAATAATGACTACCTAAGCAATTGTTTTAAGATAAGTAATTTCAAGTAGTTTTAATATAAAAATGAAATTTGAACTGCTTATTAATGATGTGCAAATAAATTCAAGTAAAAATATTTAATCAAGGATGAATTTTTATAATGTTTTAATCTTATAAGACTATAGAGCCATAACAATGACTGTCGAAACAATTGCCATAGCAAGATAAGGAATTTCAATTTTAAATTGTCGTATAAACAGTGAATTATTAAAATTTGTGGAATCCTGCAAAAGATTTCGCACTGGACTGGACTTCTTCATCTGCCCACTGCTTATTGTGATTTGGCGTAAATATGTGTATGTATTTTATGTGAACGGGGAAAGACATTGAGACCTTAAGCCCAATACTTTCGTCAAATTGAATTAGCTCGACAGTAAACACCTGGTACGTAGATAACTGCCTGCCTGGTACTGGCACCGCCATCCACTTAGGCAAAGATAGGACATGATGGAGAAAGATTGTTCAGAAGAAAATGATTCGATGAGGTCACAAGTCACCACAACGTCACAAGGTTCAGAAGAAGGACTTTACTGGTTTTGTTTCCAAATCATCCACTTTTCAAGCTGTCTGTTTTTGGAACATTCTCCCAATTGAAATCAGAAATAGCTTAACTAAGTTTTCACTCAAACGTTCCCATTTTCTTCCATTCTCTCATTCTCATTCTTCCATTATTTATCACAGTAGTGTTATATATTATTCATTGTTAAATTTTTGTATGTATTTATATAGATGTAGATATTTATATATATAGAATGACTAAGTTTATGGAATACGTATGTTTCGTGCTAAATTTTGACATTATGCTAAGTATTTGTGTTGTTATGTTATGTATTTATTACCCTACCTAAAGTTAGGTTTAAACGTGTTTGCAAATGTTTAGTAAATTTTTTTTTGGCACCCCATTTAATTCTTTCAAATAAATTTAGGTTGACTGGTAGAGAATGCCATGTAGCATTAAGTCCACCTCTGTGCCCATAGTGCATACATTTTAAATATATAAATAAATAAGAAGGTATGTATGAAAATGTATAGTGGCAAGCCAACAGCTGAATGCGAAATAGTTCCAGTCACATGGTAGAGAGCACATGGGCGTCGATGTTTACTACATTGACAGTGGTGGTATGCAAAGTTGGATGATTGCCAACATGGCGGCCAAATCGGGATAGTTCCTGTCGGCCGCTGAACCTACGACGGGAACAAGTATTGTTTTGATTAATACAGAACACATTTCAGTAAGCAAAATCGTCACGTGGCATTTGGCATGACCTCTTGATATTTTCTGCTACACATGTAATAAAACTGCTAATGTAACAAATTTTTTGTCAGTTCGATATTATTTCATTTTTTCTCATGTTGGTGCAGAATAGACCATCTGCCTTCCTCTGCCAGTCAGTTCATCAAATGCGATCACAGGCTTACCGTCACTAACACCGTGACATCTGACTAGGTGGTAGTTTCGCAGCAACTCGTCCGGATTGGTACCACCGGCTTAACTAATACTGCCGTCATAACGTCAGCGCTTGCCGTTGACGTGTTCCGGTTCGGAAGGTTAAGGTAGACAGTAAACTTACTTTTGCTTGAGGCCTAACATCCCGGCCTAAGATTGGCAACGCACCATTACCACCATTTGGTGTAGACACCTACAAAGGCGGTATGAATTTATTATCATCATTAAATCCGTCTGCGTATTTGCCTTCCAATGTCTTACACCATTAAAAAAAAAACTAAGTACAAAGTATCTTCACGACCGTATTTCCGGAGAGCTAGGCAGAGTACCCACCCATCAACGACTATTTCTGTATTTCATGAAAATTGTCACCCAAAAACTAATAGAGTTATGATAAAAACTATGTTGGTCTCTAATTTTTTTCGAAAGCAAAATATGAGAAAACCACCCTTTACTACCACCCCGAAAGAAAATCCTCCTTATTTTTTGCTGTCTTATTAATTAACATGGACTAAAATTGAAGTAAAATTAATTTGATAAGATTTCAGAAGGATTAAGAAGATACTTATCATAAAGTACTCCAAGTTTCATCCTGGTATTATAGTCTTTATCATACTACTAGCCGACCCGTGCGAACTTCGTTCAGCCCGTTCAGTTTGTTTGAGAAAATTAAATTGTTGTTTTTCCCAGTTTCTTCACAATCGAACAGGATAAAAAGTCTATGTCCTTCTCCCGGTTCTAAGCTACCTCCCCATTAATTTTCGGCCAATTCAGTTCAGCCGTTTTGAGAAATAAAAAGTGTAACTAAAACCATTTTCTTCTATATAATATATATAGATGATACTGTAATATCCATTTAACTGTACTCTGATTTAGTATTTGTTTATTACAAAAAGGTAGACGTTTTGCTGCTGTATATTGTTTAGTTTAAAAAAAATCATTTTTCTAAGTTTGGATAAAAATTTGTTTTCTTTAAAATAACCCTAAAATCAATTACGGTACACAAAATTAATTGTAGTGCATAATTGTATATTTTTCTCTATCTCATATCAACCTTTTTTTGTTTAAAAGATTATAAATGAAGTAAAATATTACATAACAAAGTTTGTATGTATTCATAAACAGTAACATTTGTCCTTTAAACAAAAATATTTTTTCAAAACCAAGCAATTTTAAACGCGTTAAACTTTCAGAGCATACCATAAGTACCTAAATAAAGGGAACTATTAATAGGCAACGACTGTTTTCTATCAGGGTTGTAATCAACGAATGATTTTAAATTAAGTAAGATATCACATAACAAAATTTGCACGTATTCATCATAAATATTAACTTTTTTTGCCCTTTCAGTAAAATCTTCTCCAAAACTAAACACTTTTGAACCGGTTAAATTATATCAGAGCATGTCATAAGTATCTAAATAATAAAGGGAACTATTAATTGGCAACGTTAAGGAGTAAATTTTCTCATATTTTTCCCCTGCTGAACCTTATTCTAATTTTTTTATTGAAAATACGTGTTGCTTGGCAAAATTACGCAGTATAGCCGAATTTCACCTCTATGTACTGGAATATACATGATCTGCAATAGAACAATAGTGTTGTCCTATGCCTTCATTATGTGTAGTGCGGATACAATTGCAAAACCGACATTTTTAAATAACAAAAACCGATTACTTGTGAATAACAAATGTTAAGAAGTACAAAGTTCGAAGTGGGGATTAAATATGAGCATAATCTTGCCAACATATGCTCTTTAGAATTATGATACGACCGTTGCACAATAACATATTTTATTACTCTACATGAACAACAAATATATTTTGGCACACAATTTAATAACCGCAGTAATTACTCCAATTATTGCTTTAAGATTAGTTGTTTTGCCACATACATATAATATGTATATATATTTCTTTTTTTTGAAAATTATTAAACTACTGATATCGCTATTATAAAATAGGGGTGGTGGTAGAAAGGTGCAAATTTAGGGTTGTATGTATGTTGAAAAGTGATTTATAAAAAAACTATATTGAAAAAAAAATCCAAAATAAAAAATTTTGGATGGACCACTAAATTTTTGATTAGATGTTTGTATAAAAATTAAAAAGGGATGTAAATGTGGACAAAGATAGACTAGTCTGCTAATATCGAGACGAGTAACGGAATTGGCTTGGAGATATATACGAGTATGTGTACAATTCTCAATAAATTACAAAATGTAGTTAATGTGTAGGAGAATGATAGAAAGATCTAAAAATCTTATTAAACGCACTCTAAACAATTCTCTAAGGCTCTTGAGACTTATCTTTTTAATTTGCTGGTTTTCAAATAACGAATCCATACTAATGCTACGTATTTATGAAAGCCTGTCTGTTTCACAGACTTGGAACGATTTTGATGAAATTTGATATGCATATAATTGAAGCCCCGAGCTCCATTAGGTAATGACATACATACATCTTTTCACGCTAAGTCAACCCTACAAACGCTTTTTCGAGGTCCACAAAACCGCAGAAAACCTTCTGACCCATAGCCAGATGGTTTTCTACAATGTTGCGGAGCGAAAACACTATATACGTACATCCTCTTCCAGACCTGAAACCGCCTTGAGCTTCCCACAATGTTTTATCGGACATCCCTAGCATCCTCTTTTCAACTATTTTCCCATGCACTTTTGATGTTAAATCAGTTTAATGGCTAATGGCTCTGTAACTTGTACAGTCCATGCGTGAACTCTTGCCTTTGCACAAGGGCACGATAACTGTATACTACAAATCTTCGGGTACTCTGCCGGTCTTCCAACATTTGTTACAAAGAATCCAGAAAGAGTCCTGAACAGTTGGATCAATCTTAAGAAATCAACCTTCAAATGACTACAATAGGGGAAAGTATATTCTACGCTACCGAGGTTTCGAGTAACCAGCTAGTTTCCCACAAATCAACGACAGAAGGACGCAACTGCGGAAGATTAGCTATCACTAATAATGATTTTGTAATATTGGTAATACTTAGATAAACGGTGCGCTATCAACACTACTTCGGTTTTATTGATTGATTGCTTGGTATTATGTCAAGATCCATTTAACGCTGACAACGTAGTGTACTGATGCTAATATCTTCGAGACGTGATAAGGAAATATTGAACCTTGATATATCTCTATTAATTTTCCCCTTTGATCTTTAATTGATACCCTGGGGGTCAGGAAAATTAGAGAACAAAATATGTACTCAACTCATATTACGGAATTTTGTTTCGTAAAAACAAATGGAAGAAAAGAAAATTTGGTTTTCCGATTTTCTAATTAAAAATAATGTTGCTCGGTATATACCCGTTTGACAATAGGCTTGCCACCTATCATATTATGAACCTTAGTGTCTTCGGCTGGTCGTTGGTGCCCTGGTTGTGCCTCTGTCGACCTCTTCGGGGATACGGGCGTGAAGAAAGGTAATATCTTCAATAACAAATCCACACAAAATATGTACGGAAAATTATAATTTTTAATAATTATTAACGCATTCGAGAGGTCCACTGAACTGTTTGGATTTACTTACGCTTTGGCTATATGGCGCTATTTGGTTTAAAAGCTCAGGGTGACCCTTTAACTCTTACTTTATTATTTGAAGATTTATCAAATCGCGCAACACAATGAAATAGCTGGGGTCGGTTTCTGCAGTTTTACTGCTTTCAATTATTTTATTTTATTAGTGACATTAAAATCATATTTTATTAGGTAGGTACGTATGTTTGATAAAAAAAAGTAAAACACCCAAATTTGTTAGATGACTCTGTTATACTTAGGAGGGATATCCATATCGATAGATATAGTGAATACTCCACTACCCAAATTGAAACATAACTTAAGGCCCCATACTTAGTCAGCCAGAAGAGCCAATCACCGCACTCCCCCGTTCCATGATTACTATGAAATATTGCGCTCTAAAGTAAATGTCTTAAGCGACAAATCACTATTATTGACACTAATTTGAAAAAAGTATAAAGACTGAAACATTTATCTTTTAGGTATAGCACTTATCTATGTTTATGTTAAATCTAGTGTCGATATTTTTTGGGTTTTGCTTTCAAAAAAGGGTTAACTTTTTGATTTTTTTCCATCGAGCAATGTGAAATGAATCGTGTTTTGGAAACACTAGTCTTATAAAGCATAATAATGTTAATCCTGTGTATTTTTGTCACCAATATCTTTGCTTTGTATGAAAAAAACATTATACTGCTGACATAATATTTTAGCATACATGGACCCTTAAGTTATATTTTGTGTATGATGGCGAGTCTGCACTAAACTCTACCACCTACTAAGATGTACCTTCGGTGGAGGCACTTGAATTTATGGCGGATTAACTCATATCTATGAGTACGAGGATCGTTTAAATAGGTGATATTAAGATTAAGGAAACTGATTAGGACCTGATCATGTACATATCATTTTACGCGCATGTGTAGTGTGCGTGATTGTCGACGATATAGATAAATTGTACACAGATAGTACCTATTTCGTTTTTTCCTCGTCTGCGTGAATTACTGAGTGGCTATCTTATTAGTGTTTCGTACCCAAAGGGTACAAACGGAAACCCTATTATTTAGCATGTGCTGTCTGTCCGTCTGTCTCCAGGCTGTATCTCATAAACCGTGATAGCTAGAAAGCTGAAATGTTCACAAATGATGTATTTTCGTTGCCGCTATAACAACAAATACTAAAAATAAAAAAAATATTAATAATAAAAACATGGGGTCCCCATACAATAAATGTGTTTTATTTCATATTTTTTGTTCAATATTAAAGACGGTAACAGGTGGACACTTCTAATTTTCACAAAATATTTACCTGTATATTACCTTTCAAAATATATTATTAAATAACGATAAAATAAATATTAAAGGGGGGCTCCCACACAACAAACGTAATTTTTAAGCCTGATCGACTCGTTGGTCGAGTGACTAGCGTACACGCCTAACGGCATCGACCAACCGCGAGGCTTGAGTTCGATTCCCGACGGGGGCAGGCATTTGTGTGATGAACATTTAGATGTCTGCATTTCCGGGCCTGGGTGTTTATAAAATTTATTCTGGTATCAATTTAATTATTTCTATGTATTAGTATCGTTGACTAACACCCATATAACACAAGCATATAATTTGCTTACTCTGGGGTTAGATTCAATTTGTGTAATTTGTCCGGGGATATTTATATATTTAAACAATTTTTAACTCGATTTTAATAAACGGGTAGAAACTTTAATATTTGTTAGTAAATAGTTAGAAATATATTAACTTTAAAAAATAGATTTACATAAAAACGAACAAAATTAAAATTAATTTTTGTGTTTAGGATTTATTAATCTTTTTACTTGTGAAATTTTATTGAATCAGGCGTTACTTTGCGTAAGCTTACGCAGAATTAGCAAAATAAAGGCTTTGTTTTACATTTTTTCATTTGTGTTGATTATTACTATTATAAAATGACAATAACAAAAATGTACCTAACCCCAAAGTCAACAAATTATATGCTTATTTACAATTTACGCAAACCTTACATGAGCTTGGTAGGAGTAGGAAATTATAAGGTAAGAAAGAATTCTAGAAATCTATTGCTATACATATGTCTGTAACCATCAACACCTTTTAAGGTACATATTTAAATTTTAGCACCTGAAATGTGCTTGAGTTGAATTTTCTAAAAATGTTAAAGAAAAATAAAATTTGCTTCAAACAGGATTTTGCCTCAAACCGACGAATGCTTCAACCATTTAAGCTACTGTGGATTCAAATCCTGTGGCGAAATGTTTAACGTTTAGATACCGTTTAAGCGGGGAGTTATGTCCCATAGATACACAGTTCTAAATACATACTAAATGAGCTTATATGAAATGCAGTCGGTTTAACCTGAATTTTGAAAGGAGACCAATGATGAATTTTAAATTTCGAAGGAATAATGCTTTATTTAAAACTTAGACTGAAGTGAACTCTTAAGTGCAAACCGCAATATCAGTACACTCCCATACGGCCCAAATCGTACGAGCGTACTCTATCCGAGCGAACTAGTGGTGATCAGAAAATTGGTCTGCTTATTTAATATTTCCAGTTTTTCCGACTGGACGAAGCGTAGAGGACTGTTTACCGTCCAATAGGAAAATATTTTACAGAGTTCAAAGAAAGCCTTAAAGATTTTTGTGTGAAGCGTGGCTTACCTACTGAACAAAAAATAATCTGAGACAATATCGCGTAAAGTGTCACATTTTGAAGATTTGAGCTCCCAAAGTTGTAAGTAAGTAAGTATCTTCACGCCCATATCCCCGAAGAGGTAGGCAGAGGCACAACCAGGGCACCCATGACTAGCCGAAGATACCACCCATACCCAAAGTTGTAACTTAGTAAACCTGTCCGAACCCCGTAAAGTCGTAACCTTTAATAGTAAAACTTGAGTTATTTTTATTTTCGGAATGTGACACTTAATAATTTTTTTTTACAATATTGTTTATTTTTATTGATATTAGCTATAAATTTTTGAAAGAATTATCAGTGAACGCAATTTTGAAAAAAAAAGCCAAATTGCCGAACAGTAGGTAAGCCAAAATCTTCATAGCCATTTCTTGCTCTCTTAATAAATGTATTATATTTAAACACTTAAGGCCCCATAATCAGTCAGCCAGAAGAGCCAATCACCGCGCTCCCCCGTTCCATGATTACTATGAACAATGGCGCTCTAAAGTAAACGTCTTAAGCGACAAATCACTATTTTTGACACTATAAAAGTAATTTGAAAAAAAGTATAAAAACTGAATCACTTTTCTTTTAGGTATAGTACTTATCTAACTTAACTAACTTCAATCTGGTGTCGATATTTTCATATTTGAAGTAAGTAGACATTTGTGTTTTGCTTTCAAAAAAGGATTTACTTTTTGATTTTTTTCTATCGAGCAAAGTGAAATTAATCGTGTTTTGGAAACACTAGTCTAGTAAAGCATATTCATGTTAATCTTGTGTATTTTTGTCAGCAAGACCCATGATTGCTTTGTATGAAAAAAACAGTAAACTGCTGACGTATTTAGCGTGTATGGCCCCTTAAGGAGCTAAGACTGTACAAATAAATAGTAGTACGTTCAAATCACAATACAAAAACTAACAAGTCCTTGTGAGATAAGACTTATTTACATGTGTGAAACATAAACATCATACAATGACACTGGTTTAAACTATATTACGCCAGATTAGTGCCGGCTGAATTAGTAGCTGATTGTTTATGTTTTTTTTTTAATTGACTTCTTTATCGAAGGTCGGTAAAGGTTATGTGGAAGTGGTTTTCAATTTGAACGTACCTACGTTCAAATTGAAAACCACTTCCAATATTTTTTATGTTAAGTCGGTCGCTCTGTGGTCTCTGTGGTCGGACTTGACTTCTTGAGGCCCCGGGTTCGATCCCCGGGTCGGGCAACAAAAAAAAATAGAAAAAGTTTATTTTTAATTTTCTTGTAAAAATAACGTTGTCCGGAATTGGATACGCGCCCGGTTGGTGATAGGCTTGCCACCTATCACATTGAGGGACTTAGTGTCTCCGGCTAGTCGTGGGTGCCCTGGTTGTGCCTCTGGCTACCTCTTCGGGGATATGGGCGTAAAGTAGACGAAACCAGCTAGTTTTATATAACAACTAGCCAACCCAGCAAACTTCGTATCGCTTGACATTAACAGCTACTACATAATTATTTGATGCTCCGATGGTAGCGCAGTCTGTCAAATTCAATGTAAAACATTCCAAAATCAACAAATACAAAAAAAAATCCAGTGGAAAAAAATGTTAATCTAAACAAAATCCCATTAAACACATATAAAAAAGATATCAAAATCGCTCCAGTCATCTAGAAGGAATTCAGTGAGAAACACACGAACACAAGAATTATATATATTAGGATAATTGTAATAGATTTTTAAATCATAATCGTTACAAGAATTTCAGTTGCATATTTTTCTTAGAACTTTCTTAAGGATAACTTCCACCAGAAGATAAAGGTATATCGTCTGGTGGAAGTTATCCTTATCTTACCTTACTATGGTATCAACAAATATCGCATCATGCGTCGTTTGAGTTCGTGCGCAAATAATACTTGATATGCATTATCTTAACAAGCAATGTTTATTGTAGTATTGTGATAGGCTTATCGATATTATTTATGTCCGTTTACACACGGTTCCCACGATATCAGACTTGTCTGAAAAACCTCAAGTCACTTCTATGGCCCATTGAAGGGGTTAAAAATTAAATAAAATTAAATTAAAAATTTAGTTTTTCGCAAGAACTTAATTTCCTTTTAAAAAATTAAAAAATATCCTAGTATTGTTTGGATAGATTATAGACTAGCTGTTTTATTAAATAAACAAAGTTTATTATTAAGACGGATAATAATTATTTGTTTAAAACCAATCAACGGGTCCACAGACAATACAGAGAATTCACACTTATTAATTTTTTTGTGTCTGATTTTCAATCAGACTTGAAATTTCAATCCAAATTTATCACAGACTCTATACTGCAGAAAGTAGTGCAAGTTACATACTGTCAAAAAAAGCTGTACAATTTCGCCAAACGGCAGATATATGTACGGAAATTAAGATTTCACATAGGTACAATTAATTTGCACTATTACACTGCAAAAACCGACGACTATTAAAATAATTCGACATTTCATTAGACATCGCGAATTGATAATTATGTTTTAGATACGAGTATGTCCTTAACATTGCAACAATAGATGGCAAAATATTTAAAATATATATATACTATCCAGGATTTTTAGATACCCCATTTACAGTTTCTAATAACTATATTCATTATAAAATATATTTCATCCTATTATCAGCTCGGTGCAGGTTGACTTGGATTCGAATATTAGACCAACATTTTTTTTAAGAAAATATTAATCAAAATATCGAATTTAACCTACGAAAGAACGTACGTAGTTGTACTACATAATATTAATCTGATACGACAGGAAATGTCAAGCAATCAATATAACCAGCTGTCGTCTGTAGAATCACTGCGCAGATACGAAATTCGTTAATGATTACTTTATTAGAACTGCTAGGTCTTCTTTCAACATAGCACTCTATGAGTAGAAAACACCATCTGCCTCTCTGCCAGACAGCTCCTAAGAGGAGAGAACTGATTTAAGTATACAACGTTAACAAGACCACTGGTTTTAGAGTGCTGTGCAGCAACTTGACTGGGTGGCGATCCACCGCCTTTGCTATTCCAGCCGCCATAATGACTATGCCATATTTTGGCCCGCAGAGTAAGGTAGTCGGTAGACTTGTACCATAGGCCTTAAATTCCGGCCAGAGGGCGGCGACGCACTTTTAACATCTATGGTGTGTCGGCCACGATTATCTCTATCTTACCATTAGAGCTATGTGTTTATTCGCTGACGTCTCACATAAAAAAATCAAACTACTTTTTTGAACGTATACATCTTTAGGCGCGTTAAGAAAAAATTATGAGTGTGAAATTTTAAGATCCGTCACACTAAAGTTACAGTATGAAGTTGCAGCCAAGAGCTAAATTTAAAGATGCGCGCGCATCTGTTATACAAAGTAATATCATAAAGGTGCCTGTTTTTAAAAAAAACATGCTTCTACACTTACAAACGTGATTTAGTTATAATATCAAAGACAATTATATTTACTAATCTCTGGTTATCTATATTCAAGTGCGATTAATATATTTTTCGTTGCAGAATTTTTTATTATTTTTTCAAGTATGTATAACTTCTCACGGGCGTATAAAGTACACGCACTTTATACATAGAACAAGACTACGAACAACCATCGACAGAGAATTCGACCCTATTACGCTTTGAATGGGGACAACTTCGGTATGATATAGAACAACAGAACAATATGCGTGCTAAAAATAACCTTGAAAAGGATGTTGTTGAACAAGCGGACTACTATTGTGTTTGTATTATGGCCAGACATCTATAATGAAGACTCAGGAGAATACCATCAGGGGATTGCTTCGCGCAATACACAAACGGTACAGTCAATATAGCTAACACGCTTCACACTTGTTTCCCAGAACTGGTTAATCGGTTCGGCGTCGGACTTGACTTCTTGAAGTCCCAAGTTCGATCTCCGGGTCGGGCAACGAAAAATGGAAGATATATATTTTCAGTTTTCCAATAAAAATAAAGTTGCCCGGGATTAGATACGTGCCCGGTTGGCGATAGGCTTGCCGCCTATCACGTGGGACTTGGTGTCTTCGGCTAGTCGTGGGTGCCCTAGTTGTGCCTCTGCCTAGCCTTTGGGGGGTATGGACGTGAAGATACTTAGAACTAGTTAATTTAATTATGGCGTCGACTGTACAGCTAATATAAACATCTCTAACTAATAGATAACCATCTTATTAATAAACGTCTTTAATGTCCAAAGTTTAAATTGACATTAGTCTATTAATATAAGTTGTAACCCTGGCTTTTGAGAAAAAGGGGTTTATTAATTTTACTACATAGTATAATACATACATACAATAATATACCACAAAGTGTATTGTGGAAAAAAGCAAGAGTTTATCTTAAAAAAAAGTGTGTATACAATGGAACTCCACCAAAAGCAGACAACGAAAAGTATAAATTCTAATATTTTAAAGATCATTTGGGCTTTAAATACAAATCAGATAATATCTCAACCATATGAATCGATCAACCGGATTGCAAGATGTGTAATATAGAATCTTGCAATTACTCATACATACAACGATAAGCATACTCTTGCACACGGGTGATAAACCATAAATTACTATATTATTACAGTTTAAATACATTCAAAGTCATAAATCACATCCAAATTAACTCCAGCACTACGCTAAACTACTATAACGTCTAATTGAAAATCTTATATATAAAATTATCTTGTCACAATGTTCCTTCGCATACTCCTCTTAAACGGCTTGACTGATTTTCATGAAATTTTATAAGCATATTGAGTAGGTCTGAGAATCGGCTAACATCTAATTTTTATAACCCTAAGAGACGAGGGTGAATCTTTTTCATACCCTTGTGTAACCCTTGTGTGTTAAAGGTGACTAAATTAAAAAAAATGGTTTTTTTTATAACAGAACAACGTCTGCCAGGTCAGCTAGTTTTATTCATAAAACTCACACTCGCTTATTAAAATAACTGCTCTTCTCGTTCAGCTTTCTAACTATCTCCAAGTACAAAAAATCTCATAAGATTGCTCCTTTGCGAAGTGAAACAAGGGGAAACTTACAAAAACACTTTTGCATTTACTTCGAAATAGCGGCCCGCCCCGGCTTCGCACGGTTATGAAATATACATATAAAACTGTCTCTTCAATCACTTTATCTATTTAAGAAAAAACCATCAAAATCCGTTGCGTTGTTTTAATAATTTAAGCACGCCAAGGGATTTAGGGACAGAGGAAGCGACTTTGTTTTATATTATGTTGAGATTAGGATGGATTTATATGTTTTAGATACAAAAGGATTTTAACTCATCTAACTGAAAAATTCGATAAATAAAATAAAAAAGTGACTATATCTTTCTTATATACATAATTATGAATATGTCCATTGGTCAAAAATTTAATAGCTAATTCTTTTTCTTGGTACTGTCACTAGAATCAACGTATGAAAAAAAAACAGTTTAGCAAAAACAGGATAACGCCTGTCAGGACGGCTAGTCGTATAAATAAATATCTTAAACAGATTCTATTAGATATTCAAATACGACAATAAATTACTTGTTATGTAGTATGCTAATAAGATTGAATCCATATTACTATCTAGTAGTTGATAACGTTGTTTCGTTGTATACAAAATATCAAGTAAATTCAATTGATATAAGGAGTACGAAATTAGTTTTACCAACACTTCAAAGAATAAATATTCGATTAATACAAAAATAATTTAATTAATACCTTATAAATAATATTGTAATAAAAAATATATAAAGAAAAAAATGTCAATCAATTATTAGCACAGAAAAAAAAACATTATTAATGGAATACAAATTTCAACAAAAGCCCGTATTCCCGAAGAGTCAGGCAGAGGCACAACCAGGACACCCACGACTAGCCGAAGACACCAAGTCCCACAATGTAATAGGTCGCAAGCCTATCGTCAACAGGGCACATGTCCAATCCCTGGCAACGTTATTTTATTGGAAAATTGAAAATATACATTTTCTAGTTTTATTGTTACCCGACCCGGGGATCGAACCCGGGACCTTAAGCAGCCAAGTCCGACGTCGGACCGCTAGACCACAGACGCGATAAATAAAAAACGCAAAACAGGGGGAATATTATGATACAACATCCCTTTGTATTCAAAACAACAACCTCACTATTGAAAGCTCCGTTTTACTCCAATTCAGCGTTACACAATTCACAAACAAAAAATTATCTGTAAACTAGCTGACCCGGCAGACGTTGTTCTGCTATTTTTTCTGCTGTGATTCACCCTCATCACCTAAGGTTATAAAAATAAATGTTAGCGGATTCTCAGACCTACTCAATATGTTCACAAAATTTTATGAGAATCGGTCAAGCCGTTTCGGAGGAGTACCTACGGTAACTAACATTGTAACACCTGAATTTTATATGTAAGATATTTTTGATCGTCATTTTCATGAAAGTTAAATGAATTATCGCAACGGAATCCCTAATTTAGAAACAAGTTAAATAAACATACTGGTTTGTATAGCCATACTTCTCTAAGGACACACATACTACTACTGCTGCTACTTATCTTCACGCTAATACCACTTATGTTTAACCACTTCGAAATGCGATTGTTGAAAACTTTTTTTGTAATATTATAAGCCGTTTCTTAATTTATTTATATGCATGAAAATTATAGAGCTGTAATTTTTAGTTACGGAGAAAGCATGTGTTTTGTATTTAACATATTATAGTATGTGTGTAAATATCAACTTCTATGAGTATAGAGTCCCTTACAGACAGAAAGTACATTAATTGTAGTAAAATATGTATGTATATATATTTCACATAATTAAAGATAAGCAAAACCGAAAAAACACAATTGTACTTTCAATATGACATCATCTAGGTTTAAAAAAATATGCATTACTAGTTTTTCAAAAAAAGCAATGTTGATTTTCCAATAAAAAAGGTAAAGGTAGCCCGAGCAACATATCCAATCTCGAGCTGTATACCAGCCACTTCATAATAGTAGAACATATTTTTAAAAATATTATCCTTATGGTCCTTTGGGGGGTTAAGTTATGCTACACACAAAAGCCTGCTCGTGATGGGAATCAACTCAAACCTCACGGTGGTCGATGGCGCGCTAATCCCTCGACCAACGAGGCGGCCGAGGTTAAACAAACAAAAAGCAATGCCCAATTGTTTAAACATTTAAATTTTCAATCTTACGAATAAGTTTAAATATTAAAATTTATCACACATTTTAAAAGCTAGATGAATTTAGATTTTTATTATTTTAATTTCGCGATTTTCACACGATAACGTTTATGGTTTATATTATGTTAATACATCATTGTTATGCTAAAAACAAATAGGTTATATTCGCACCCTATTTTTCATTTTCACAATCATGTAATAAGGTTTTTAAATATATTACAATGACCGAATTTTAAAATAATATTATATAATGAATAAATTAAAACTTGGAATTTTTTAAACATTCTAATACATAATATATTCCTTACACCTAGTTCATTTATATCCCACAGGACTTTTAAACATGTTCAGCTAAATTGAGTTTGTCAATAAGAAAAAAAGTCTAACAATTTAATATGTTACTAGCTGTCCCGGCGAACTTCGTTCCGATTTAATTACAAACTAATTTCACACTTGACTTACAATGTGAATGGCCAGGATAGTTTAGTTTAGTTTAGTTTTTTCCTATTATAACGTAAGAGCTTGGCAATTTTATGATCCGGTCAAGTAGCCTTACTATCTATCGCCTTTAAGGCCCCATACTCAGTCAGCCAGAAGAGCCAATCACCGCGCTCCTCCGTTCCATGATTACTATGAACAATGGCGCTCTAAAGTAAACGTCTTAAGCGACAAATTACTATTTTGACACTATAAAAGTATGTAATTTGAAAAAAAGTATAAAAATTGAAACACTTATCCTTTAGGTATAGTACTTATCTATGTTTATGTTAAATCTGGTGTCGATATTTTCACAATTGAAGTAGACAGAAAGCTAAAGCTTACAAAAAAGGGTTAATTTTTTATTTTTTTCTATCGAGCAAAGTGAAATGAATCGTGTTTTGGAAACACTAGTCTAGTAAAGCATATTCATGTTAATCTTGTGTATTTTTGTCAGCAAGATCCATGATTGCTTTGTATGAAAAAAACAGTAAACTGCTGACGTATTTTAGCGTATATGGCCCCTTAACATCCTAGATTTAGGATGGCAATGCACCATTAACATATTTGATATTGTGTAGTACGACGAGTGTTTTCATAAGATTTGCTTGTTCGCCTACCTGAACAATAAAACATTAATAGATATAACAAAAAATCATTAAAAATATCTGTGAAATTCTGTTAATGACGAATAACGAATAATGTAAATATTTGTTTATTGACAAAAGATTCCACGGAGATAGAGATTCAGTTTAATGATAACAGTAACCGCTTTTATCTGCTTATCTCTCACTACACCGGAGGAAACCGTCCTTGGTGCCGCTCTCAGTGGTGCGAACTCAATTAGTGTAGGTACGAAGTAAATCTGACAGACACGATTATGCTAATTTATATGAGCAAACAAATAGTTCAGTGGCCATACATATGAACGCGCAGCATTTCATTTTGCATGAGATGGAAAATTTCAGCTACATACTTTGTGGTTTGATGGTCCGGTGTTGGTGTTAACTACATGAAGTTTTGAGTTCGATTCCTGTGTTAGACAACTCATAACGTTTTTTTTTTGCAACTAAGAGAAACAACGTTGCTGGGAATTCGATTGGTACGCGAGAGTAAGGCCCGGCTTACCTATTCCTGCCGCCAAACGTCAGCGGTTGCTGTTGACGTGTTCCGGTTCGGAGGATAAGGTAGCCGGTAAATTTACTTTAGCTCGAGACCTAACATCCCGGCCTCAGGTTGGCAACGCACCATTACCTTTGGTGTCTCTAGGCGGCGAGAATTTCTTACCATCAGAAAATACATGTGCTTTTTTGCCTTCCAATATCATAAACAAAAAAAAATAACTCGCTTCGCAAGCAAGAGAACACGGTCTGATAGTAAGAGACAACCGTGACCTATACCGGCTAACTTATCCTCCGAACCGGAACATGGCGGCAGGAACAGATAAGGCGGTGGTACCAATCCGGGCGAGTCGTTGCAATACTCTACCACCTAGCCAGATGTCACGGTGTTAGTGACGGTAAACCTATGCCCGCCTTTTACGAGCTGCGTGGCACAGGAAGGCAGATGGTCTTTTCCGCAAAGGAGCCCGGACCAACACGGGGCAAACGTTTTAAAGCCCGGTGAAGTTGTAAAAACCGCGAGGTTGACAACATATTAGTCATTCAAAAAAAAAAACGGGGCAAACGAGTTCGCTGTCATAAGCCATAAAAAAATTATAGCCTTATGCTATAAAATTCCAAACAAACTACACAACTCCGCATCACCAACGTCACACCCAAGTTACGTTCTTGCAAATAGTCTAGGACAATAATGCTATCTCGCTTCGAATAGACATTTAAATGGTAATGAAAATGACAAACCAACTGCGTAATATGAAGCCAGTGTAGATTACTCCCATTGAAAACTCGTGCGTGCTACAATTACTTTGACTGGGTCAGACAATTTTGCACTGATTGAATCAGCTAGGTTAGGGATGTTGGGTTCATTCGCTGGAGAAGGTCTCGTCGAATTTAATTCAACGCCTCATATTCAAATTCAAAATCTATTTATTCACGTAGATCTATACAAAGATTTATATGATGCGTCTATACAATTCTAAAAACTACCACCAGATCGGATATTCAAATTCAAAGTATATTTATTCACGTAGATCTATACAAAGATTCTTGTGAAGATTAGGATCGGAACGCGGCCTACTGGAAGATATAGTATAGACCGTACACCGTACCGACCGTACACTCTGCGCACATTCCTAAGCTATGATTAGCAATACTAATTGAATTTGAACGAAAGAGTAATAAATCTAGGCATTTATTGCACTCTAGCTCAGTGTCGTTTTCGAGTTTTTCATTTTATACCAGGTAAGTACTACGTGTTTAAAGCCATAAGTGACGTTGAAAAAGAAGGAGGTTATATATTCGACTTCTATATTTCTGATGGATGTTATGATGAATGCTTTTTTTAAAGATCTTACTTTTAAGGTGAACCTATTCACAAATAAATATAATAAAAACCCCGACACAGGAAATTTAATTGCCTTTTAAAAAGTAAAAAATATCCGAGTATATTTGCAGACATTCGGTTAATCTCCCCACTTACACCCACAACTTTTAAACGGCTCAATCGATTTTCATCCAAATATGTCTAAAAACACTCGCACACAAGTTGCCTTTAATACAAAACAAACTAAATTGAAATCACTGCATCCGTTCGAGAGTTATGATGCCACAGACAGACAGACAGACACGTAGAGGTAGATGTCTAACCAGACTGCGACCAACCGAAGAAATTATCTCACAATGTGTTAGGTGACAACCCTAACGCCAACTGGGCACATGTCCAATCCCGGGCAACATTGCTTTATTAGAAACTGGCGGCCCACCCCGCCTTCCTCTTTAAACGCTTTATCTATTTAAAAAAACTGCATCAAAATCCGTTTCGTAGTTTTAAAGATTTAGTCATACAAAGGGACATAGGGACAGAGGAAGCGACTTTGTTTTGTACCATGTAGTGATTTCAACTATTTCAATTCATATTTCAAAGGCATTTCCTTGTAGGTTTGTGTTTATCAAATAAGCATAGTTGAATTATCGCTACCACTCATTTTGTAACCAGGACACCCACTATTAACCGAAGAAAGTGTCTAACAATGTGATGGGAGGCAACCCTAACGCCTACCGGGCACATATCCAATCCCGGGCAACATTGTTTTATTTAAAATTTCAACTATCTCAACTCATATTTCAAAGGAATAGTTTATCAAATAAGCATAGTTGAATTATCGCTACCACTCATTTTGTAACCAGGACCTCCACTACTAACCGAAGAAAGTGTCTAACAATGTGATGGGAGGCAACCCTAACGCCTACCGGGCACATATCCAATCCCGGGCAACATTGTTTTATTAGAAATTTCAACTATTTCAACTCATATTTCAAAGGAATAGTTTATCAAATAAGCATCGTTGAATTATCGCTACCACTCATTTTGTAACCAGGACACCCAATACTAACCGAAGAAAGTGTCTAACAATGTGATGGGAGGCAATCCTAACGCCTACCGGGCACATATCCAATCCCGGGCAATATTGTTTTATTAGAAATTTCAACTATTTCAACTCATATTTCAAAAGAATAGTTTATCAAATAAGCATCGTTGAATTATAGCTACCACTCATTTCGTGTAATTAATTTTGAAATTAGTCACGACTGATGTATGAAAACTACATCATGAGAATTTATGTATACGAACGAAAAATTGCATAGGTACTGAAAGACGTCCTAGACGGTTGTAAACTCGCCTTTTAAAGGTAATCTTGGAGGATAATTTGTTTTATTTAGACGGATTCAAACTAATGTTTACAACCTTAGTAAAGAATCTCTAGAACAAAAATTACAACACAGTATTAAGATCACAGTGTAAATATAAGTAGACAGTGGTGAAATCGCAAGCACACGAGAACATGAAAGTGTTCTCGTGTAACTAACAGGTTACAGGACCCTCAGTAATCCATATTACGTCAAAACGAGTAGTCACGTTACAAGTTTCGCAATGTTTTTATTTGAAAAATGCCGGGACTGTATTGTGCTGTATACGACTGCTTAAACACAGAGTTAAACTATCGTCTTTTGCCGAGATTAACTGGCTTAAAAAAGAAGGTTATCAATGCGTATGCGAAACTGCGTATGCGAAAACATGTTATATTAATCTATATCACAACAGTGTAAATGTAAGCAGATATCATCGTCTGAACAAATGTGCCAAATTTCAAAATGTATGTATGTATGTTTTTTGTTTGTTAATTAGATATTACAATCAGATTGAATTATCATGTCAGAACTTCTTCTATATTCCAAAAAAAAAATGTCTAAAACATTAAAAGTGACAACCCTATGGTTTCAATGGAGGGTAGGTATTCCTTTTATCAAATAGTAACCCTATTTTCTACACCGTGTCAAACTTATACTGACAAGATGGACGAACTGAACATTGATTTATATTTTACTAGCTCTTTGCCTGCGACTTAGTTTCGACTTTTTAATTTTACCCATACAAAATATAACGGGTGAAAAGAAGTTTGCCGGTACAGCTAGTTAAAAATGATAAACATTGAATACAAAGCAGCCGGTATAAATGGGTTGAAATGATGGTACATAAGTATAGCTACTCTGTCTTGTTACAAAGTAGCTCATACAAATCACAGTTATGTTTTTCAACACATGGTGATTTTTCTGACCTATTCACATAACTTATGGGATCCTGTTATCGACGATAACCTTTCAGTGACGTTACTTACGATTGTCAACAAGTTTTATATTAGACTTTGTCACGATATTTAATTTAAATTTAAAATAATAATGTTGACCTAATTGCAATCAGACATTTTAATAAAATATAAAATGTTCTTAGAATGTATACTTTTATTTTGTTTATAGCAAAAGATAGCGAACAAGAGCGCAGCCCCCTGATGACAAGAGATAAGTAGGTAGTATCACAGATGTTGTAGGTGCGTCGCTTTCCTGTGGCTGGGATGTTAGGCTAATTGTGCAAGTCCTACCCTACCCTCCGTAACGGAATAGGACACTGTTATTATAGCGGCAGGAATAGGTAATGCGGTGGATCCCTATCCAGACAAGTTGCTGCACAGCATTAAACCACCAGTGGTCTTGTTGGTAATGATCCGTTTCTTTCGTTGCCTGTTACGAGCTGCCAGGCAGGACGGCAGATGGTCTTTTCTACAGAGGACATAGACCAACACGGGCTTTCATCGTTTTTGTATAACACTTACACTTGAACATAATAATATTTGTATGTACGTATTACTAGCTGTCTCCAGCGTGGTTAATGGTCCCAAAGGATCATTCTTTCGGGACAAAAACTATCCTATGTGTTAATCCAAGTTACCCACTATGCGTGTGCCAAAATTTCATGAAAATTGGCGCAGCGGTTTCTGCGTAAAGGAGTAACAAACATACAAACTTTCACATTTATAATATTAATAGGAAATATGATTATTTACAACGCATTTATTTTTCGCTGAAAAGTAACACTGTTATCTATTTAACAGTGTGAAAATGTTTCTAGTGGTAGTCAAATTTAACCTCTAATTTGGATTTAATGAAGAGGCCCAGCACACCCGAAAAATAATAACAAATAATTATTTTCAAAGTAATAGCCGATCATCGCAATAAATGCTGATAGGCTATTACTTGTTGAATAAATTGCATGGTTTGTCTACGGAGATCTTTATTACATCCTGACAGTTATACATTAAAACCTTCCCTAAGAAATTTGCAAACAAGTAAAGAACTCTATTCAATCTTAATACTAATCGGGAACATACAGACCTACATACAAGTCGAATACAGAATCTCCACTTTCAAAGTCGCTTAAAAGACATAGAATATGATAATTTAATCAAGTTATAGTAAAATCTGTTCGATGACAAGGTTGTAGCTGTTTTCCTATAGGTAGTACATCTATTATCATCTCATTAGTAAACACTTGAGTACTAATAGTATCAGTTATACGATTGCAACTTGATAGTTTGTAATAAAACCGCAAACCACAATTTATAATATCTACTCCTACCAGCGGACTCATCTGTCCGTTTGTTAACTTATCTATACTTATAAAATAACATGTCCTGACGGATTCATCATCGCCGAGCAAAAACTGTTGTTAAAGCCATGAAATTTAGACACCCAGTAAGGACGGATTTTTGAAAATTATACCACTAAGGTTAGAATTTTCAAAAATCCGTCTTAAGTTTTTTATACACAATTTTTTTTTTGTAATAGGGGATTATAATACATTAGGGGTAAAATTGCCTATGTTTGAACTCGGATCCTGAGCTACGTACATATTAAATTACATCAAAATCGCAACAGAGGTTTAGCCGTGAACGAGCTACAGACAGACAGAAAATGGTCCCCCCAAAAGATTATAATAGGACAGACAAACTTTCGCATTTATAAAATAAAAATGGAAGTATACTTCAATTAATAAGATCGTCTTCAATTAT
>NJDD01000371.1:232207-247701 GCA_002245505.1 Calephelis nemesis
ACAATAATAAGCGGTTCTTTCGACGTTCACCTCGAACAAGCGCTCGCGCGACACTGATCTAAAAGATAAAACACATTCTGAATATCGAGTGTTTGCACTTTACTATATAAGGCAGAAGGATATAAAAATCTACAACTTTACATCCATTTGTGAATTTCATTCCAGCAGATTCTATACTTCTTGTCGTCGGAACTTGGTGGAATTCCATTCTTGATGTAATTTATTTAGAAACACTTCTACTTTCCACAACATATTTTATTATTTTTTATTTTCATAATTTAGCCAACCGGTTTCGCTATACAAGCATCATCAGGGCTATATAACAACTGAAGTTTTTTTATTTCACTTCAACTTAGGGCTATATAACAACTGAAGTTTTTTTATTTCACTTCAACTTCAGTTGTTATATAGCCCTGATGATGCTTGTATAGCGAAACCGGTTGGCTAAATTATAAAATAAAAAATAATAAAATATATTGTGGAAAGTACAAGTGTTTCTAAATAAATTACTTCATTCCAGCAAACTAACTTTGATATTTCATACAAGTTTGTATAACGAATACGCATCTCGTTTCAGATTGTGTAACACTTCAGATTCAAACTAATCGATGCCGCCCAAGCCTTTGGACGGTCGCCAAGTGAGACATTCACAGGCTCACTTGGCAATCCACCAACAACCATTGGGCAAAATTTTAACCGTTAACTCATTTTTGCTGTTCGTTAGCTTCGCTAAAATTCAAAAACGGCTGGACCGATTTGGCTAATTTTGCTTTTGCATTACTTATAGAAGTCAAGGGAAGGATTAAAAGATAAAATATAGGAAAAATGTGTTAAGTTTTACCACACAAACAGAACGGGTGAAATAAAATTCGCCGTGTCGGCTATTTTTTAATAAAAATAGCAGACAAATTTTCTGAAAAATTACTTTGTTTAGAGACATCAAAGTTCAACTCTATTATTCATCTATTTTAATTTTAAATTGTCAAGAAAAATAGATTTAAGTTATTAAAATAAAAATATTTAAGTCAGAGACATTGAGGGCAAATTGGAATACATACTTCGCAAATTCACTGGTTACGTCAAGGTTTGGACTAGGTCTTGCTTCCTACAAACTACAAAGCAACTAGGTACAGCTAATCATCGAATTAACTATAATGTGAAGTCCATGGTCATAAATATCTGTGATAGAATATTGAATACCATTGTTAAAATTTCCATAAACACTCCTTTTTGCAGTTTCTAGGGATAGCCAGATAATTTCTGGAAAATTTATATTTAAATCCATTCAAAACACCGTATTAAGTGAAACAACCGACATTTTACGGGAATTGTCAAACGACTTTGACAATTTCTTCGTTACGGGTTCGAGAGAAAGGAAACGTTACATATTCCATCACGCTCAAAGGACGAAAGAGAAAAACTGTACACACCGTGATAGGATACAAGATCTGGACGAAATTGTATTAGTTTTATATTTAATTTACGGTTAATTTTTATGATTCATAAGCAAGAAAACTTCAAGCTGACTGTGCCGTTTTGTCGATTTATTTTTCCACCTGTTCAAAAACGCGAAATCTTTACGCTAACGGTCGCGGGCGACGCGCATGCATTGGGCATTCGGCCAGCGTACCATTCAATACCTACCAAACATTCCGTTGACCGTGTTGATGAATGAAGATTAAAAAGTTGTTGTTTATAGGCATGTTGTAAATGACGATCAATATGTTGTTTTCAGATGCTCTAAAGAGAGAGAGAGAGAGAGAGAGAGAGAAGGATGATAATAATCAAATAGCGTTTTAACACGGAAAAGTCGTAAAAGCCTTTCAAGAACTTACCTAAGCTGGGCGCAGTAGAATTGGTGCGGGATGGCAGTCAACACACCAGCACCATCACCGGTGTCATTGTCACATGCGCACGCGCCACGGTGCTCCATACGCTTGGCGAGGACTTCGGCATCGCGAACAATCTAAATAAACAAAATTAACATTTAGAATGAAACGTTATATTGTCAAACAGGCTTTACCCCTTGAAAATCCTGTTTATATTAGGAGCATTGACCTATGTACATATTATGGATTAGTCTTTTTTATAATATTGGAATGCAAATATGCAAACAAATAATAAAAACTCGCTTAATTTTAAAGATACAAATGTGTGTGACCTGAGTTTTTTTATGATACTGGAAGGCAAACAAGCTGACGGATTTCTTAATGGTAAGAAATTTACGCCGCCTAGAGACACCAAAGGTGGTAATGGTGCGTTGTCAACCTGAGGACGGGATGTTAGGCCTCGAGCAAAAGTCAGCAGAACCAGACCGAACCGGAACACGTCAGCAGGAATAGATAATGCGGTGGTGTCAATCCGGGCGAACCAGTGCGAAACTCTACCACCTAGTAAGACGTCATGGTGTTAGTGACGGTAAGCTTATGCTCGCCTTTTATGAGCTGCCCGGCAGGAAGGCAGATGGTCTAGTCTGCAAAGGAGCCCGGACCAATACGGGGAAGCTGAGATTTTAATCTTTTGTAGGTAGGTTTATCGAGTGAACCAATATCGTAACGGTATTACAACGAGTAATTAACGAAGTTATAGAAACAGGATTAGGTATGGCGGTCATATCAATTCTGTTATTTATGTAAGTCAACGAATAAACACAGGGCTCCGATTTGAAGAGATACCCGTGGCCTAGACAACACAGATTTAATTAGGTCTATTGTGTAAGTCTACCAGCTACCCTAGTCTCCAGAACGGAAGTTTTTTTTATGTTATAGGAAGGCAAACAAGCAGACGGATTTCCTAATGGTAAGAAATTCACGCCGCCTAGAAACACCAAAGATGATAATTGTGCGTTGCCAACCTGAGGTCAGGATGTTAGGCCTCGAGCAAAAGTAAGTTTACCGGCTACCTTACCCTCCGAACCGGAACACGTCATGACGTTATGGCGGCAAGAATACGTAAGGCGGTGGTACCAATCCGGGCGAGTCGCTGCGAAACTCTACCACCTAGTCAGATGTGAAGGTGTTAGTGATGATAAGCCTATGCTCGTCTTTCTGGTCTGGTGGTCTAGCGGTCCGGGTGTTGGATTTGACTGCATGAGGTCCTGGGTTCGAATCCCGGGTCGGCCAACAAAAAGAAAATTGGGTTTTTCCAATTTTCTAATAAAAGAAATGTTGCTCGGGATTGGAAATGTGCGCGGTTGGGAGATAGGCTTGCCACCTATCACATTGTGGGACTTAGTGTCTTCGGCTAGTCGTGGGTGCCCTGGTTGTGCCTCTGCCTACGTCTTCGGGGATATGGGCGTAAAGATACTTTTTTTTATTAGTTATTAAAGAAAAAATGAAACCCCATTTACCTTAGTCATGGCATAACGCCTGAAAGGATGTACCGGTTTTGATTTTGTACGAATTATTGTCAAAAGAAGGTTAATATGAACAATGTAGATTTATAGTTTGACCGCGTCGTACAGCATAGCGTACCTAACTACACTGACCAGCTGAGAGGCTCGGGTTCGATTCCCGACGTGGCATTTGTGTGATGAACATTTGAATGTCATTTGAACATTTTCGGGTCTCGGTGTTTATTAAATTTATTCTGGTATCTATTTAAGTATTTCCATGTATTATAATCGTCGACTAACACTTACAACACAAGCATATAATTTGGTTACTTTGGGATTAGATTCAATTTGTGTAACTTGTCCAGGAATATTTGTATAGTTAGTAAAGGATAACGTCTGTCGGCTTAGCTAGTACAAGATAAATTATCCTTCAAAACACAGGTTTTAAAACAATTACTGCATGTATTTAATTTAAGTAAACAAGAGTCTAGGTGTTAGATACTAAATTGTTGATAAATAACAAATGGCGTGACGAAAAGTATTTACTTTTTTAAAAAAATGGAATTGAAGAAGTATTCAAGTACAAATAAAAGGTCACCTCTACATGTAGGTACAAGTTAACATCGCCTGTGTTCTATTACACCTATTGTTAACCGACTTCAAAAGCAGGGGGTTCCCAATTCGACTGGTTGTTTTTTAGCGTTTGCTACGCAATTATTCAGCGATTTTGATCGTTCTTTTTAACAAAGATAGGCAATGATTCCGAATTGGTCTCAAATTAATTTAATCATAATCCGAATTTTCGTCTATCTTGACGACATCGTTGTTAATTATGTTGTTATTATAGGCGAAAATTTATACATAAGCAAATATAACTCAATACGTACTACTAGTACGATATTGATAAAATTTCAATATAGGTTCATCTCGAAACCATCAGCCATCTTTCAAAAAAAGTATTATCACATCGCGACGAGGTAATGAAATAGGTACCTAATTGAAATCAGTTTTTTGCAATATTTACTTACTACGCTTAAATTATTTCTTTTAAGAACCATCACAAATAGGTATACCTACAAAATAATTTATTAAAAAAGCACTACTTTTTCCAGCAAGATATTTTGAAACTTCAACGATTGGTACAATAAAAAATATGTTACTTCCTTCAAAACCAATTTATGTCCATTTTCTATCGACAATTTTTTTGTCAAATCATAGATAAACCTACTTAAGGTACTTTTATTTTACAACTTTTGTTAAATTTTTACAAATTTTAAGGAAAGAAAAAACTCCGAACTCCTAATGAGATAGGTACTCAGAACTGTGTATCTATAGGACCTAAGTACCCGCGTAAATTTGTAGAAACATACTAATACATTTTTAATTTTTTGCGTTTATTAGTTTGAAGATAAAATAGATTTTGATAAAAAATAGTACGTGATATTCTAAATAAAGTATTCATAACTTCAAAATATTATTAATTTCAAATAAAAAATGAAATTTAAACTAAATTAGATTTGAAGTCAATTGACTTTAAAAAATATTCTTTATACTAATTAATAAAATGTCTGAAAAATGTAACATGTAATAATACTTACTTTATGGCTACGTTTTCCATCAATTGCAACTACAAAACCAACACCACAAGCTTCATGCTCATTCTGCGGGTCGTACAAGCCTTGCTTGGCCGGCCCTTCCCACTCCATACCTGTAACAATTAAATATGATTAAAAAGTATCTTCACACGGACAACTAGGTTACCCACAACTAGCCGAAGTCCCAGAATATGATAAGTGACAAGCCTATCACCAACCGGGTACAACCAAGAAACTGCAAAAAAGCAAATTTGCTTTTTGTTTGTGAATCAAACCCGGGATCTTATGCGATCAAGTCCAATACTTGGATCGCTAGACCACAGAGGAGAATATGATTAATGATAAAATAATGTATTTTTACATGTACCAAGATGTATATTACTGGTAAGATTTTTATTAGTATAAAGGTATTTTCAATTTATTACACAAATTCAAAACAACCAAATAGAGAACATACCCAAATAAAACCTTCATTTCTGGGCAAATTACCTATGTGCCATTTGATCAATGGAGTTAGGTTTACAGGCTCATCCTTACACCGAGAAGGTCAAATGAATGATCTGACCATCATTTCATCATCTGCTTCTGCCCTAAGTCTTCATAACTTATTAACATATGTACAACTTAGAAATAAAATGTATTTATTACATAGAATCTTTTTTTAATTATTATAAATCTTATTTCGGAGGGTAAAGAAAGATTTGGAACTGGTTCCAAATTTGATCAAAATGTAATTAATTTATGAATTACATACATATCCTTACATTTAATAACGCCAAGTGCCTACTTTTACTAATGCATATTTTTTAATAATTTCAATGAAAATAAAAATTCTATGGTATTTTAATTGTGTTTTTAGTGCATCAACCATAATTATAACTAGGACATGTGAAAGAAATTAAGCTCATTTAGCAGACTAATCTAAATGTCTATTTAAGATAGTCTTAGGTTTATTTTATACCTCCCTTAAATAACATTTCACCTACACCTTTCTTTACAGGGATGAATAAGTTGGTGTGATGAAGTTAGCGTGTTCTTGCCATCTATCACATTGTGGGGCTTAGTGTCTTTGGGTAGCCGTCGAAGCCCTGATTGTGCCTCTGCCTACCCGCTTTGTGGATATAGGCGTTAAGATACTTTAATACTGTCAATATAAACAAAAAAAGATTGTTTAATCAAGACAAAGTATCTTCACGCCCTTATCCCCGAAGAGATAGGCAGAGGCACAACCAGGGCACCCACGCCTAGCCGAAGATACTAAATCCCACAATGTGATAGGTGGCACGCCTATCGCCAACCATGCACATATCCTATCCCGAGCAACATTTTTTTATAACCCGGGACCTCATGCAGTCAAGTCCAACAACTGAACCGCTAGACCACAGGGGCGAACAATATTTTTAACATTGGCAAAAGGGTTCGTAATTGTGTTAACAACTAACACTTAGAGGTGGTAGCAACCAACTGGTTGGTAAAATATCATGCCTAAGTTTACCGGAGGATAAAACTAGTACCCAACTAAAAAGCTTGTTAAAAAACTCGAACTAATGAAATAATCAATCTTTTAGTTCCAGGATAACTGATACTACAAACTACTCTAACCATTAAATATGATGAGATTTAATTTTAATTTCCATTAACTTTTCCAAAACCAAGACATTTAATTTCTGATTATGGGTAAGTAACCTATGGGCACATGTACATAAAAAATTGAATTAAAATGTTTAAAAATAATAGCCAGGTCCAGAATGCAAAGTTATTTTGTGTTTTAATAGCACTAATTTCCTTTTAGGTTGATTTTCAATATTTCTTAATATCAGTAGAGTGAAAATCTATTTTCAGTAGTAGGACGAATATTAAAAGAATCCATGAGGTAATAAAAGTATAGTTGTGGTGTAAAATATACTATTGGTTATCATTAAGGATACTGTTTATGAGTAGCAGGAAAAGGAAGTAGTTAAGTAAAAATAACTATACTACTACAGGTACCAATTATATATGTAGATACTGCAATATACAAAACTCTAGCCATCTCTCTATTTTTAAATTAAAGTGATTACTGAATTAGGTAGTACAAAATGTAGGTATTTGATTTATGGCTTGAAATTTCAGCACTATATAACTAAACTCCGGTATTTATTCTATTTTCCTTGTAAATAATGATAGTGAACTCTTGCAAGGCAGCTTCCTGTCTTGATTGTTTATTCAGAACAATAAAATTGGTACATTTTCGAATAACAAGATCAGAAATTACGCATTACTGGGTCACAGGATTGTTAACCAATCCTAGATTAGCGCCTTAGTTTGAAAAGTGTAAAAATGAAAAAAGCAACATTTTAATTTACAGTACCACGTATGCACAAACCTTCAAGACGTGATCTTTAACAAGCACAATGAATGCAGTTAAAATTAAAATATCGTATTACGCCTTACCTTAAAGGAAATAAGATTAATGTCAAAAACGGCAAGTGCAGAACTGTGTAAAGTTCACACTTTCACCAATAAAGCTTAAGTTTTTAACACAAAAAATTGAACAATATAGTTTTAGTAAATCAGGACACAAAAACGCCGGCAATAAATAGTGACCCTTGCAGTCGACTACTTAGACCGGTGAACCGCGATTGACTGATAAAATTAAATGAATTGAATGAACCGGCTGGAGTCTGGCCTGGAAGATTTGACAATTACTGTCATTTAATGAATGAAATAGAATTTATTGAACTGACTACTCAGTTCATCCATAATGTTGCTATAACAATAATTTAATTTTACCTTCCTTGTGTCAATCAATAATATAATGTTATATCGTAAAATAGTATATTTCGTATGATTTACAATTTCCAAAATGTCCCTTCAATGTATGTTTGTTCTAAGAGTAAGTAGGAAATTTGTTAAATCCACCATGAATGAACTTTTGTCTCTATTTAAAGAAAGATTTTATGATTATGAGCTTTCAAAACCTTCACTAAACAGAGTTTAAAACGTAATGGTTGAATTTATTGAACAAAACCCAATTTATAGAAAATAACATTAAAAAACTAAACACAGACGCTTGTGTAAGAAGCCGAATTGAAAAGTAGAGATATTTTTTTGCGGGCGCAGAGTGTTTAAGATAAGTTTTCTGTACCCAATATATGCTATTAAATTAAAGTACATACTACAATTGAAATATGGCAAGCTACCCCATGCTTTCGTACAAACATTTTTTTTCAAGGACTCGATATAATATTTCATTTCAAATTATTTAGAGAAAATGATTTTCTACTTATTAGCTCAGCTAAATACAAAAGCATCTTTTTCAATTTCTAAACTTTTATTCGTTGGATTTTCTTCTTTATCTTTAACTATGACAAGTGTATTGTAATGAAGAGAGTGAAAATGAAGATAGAATGGATTTTTATGGTATTAATTGGCAATCAAACAGACAAATTTCCTTTTTCTTATTAATATAAAACAATCCTTAAATTACCAAGTGGTAATTTCCTGTTGGCGGGTAGCCTGCTACTCCTCATCCCTGGCGAGTCCGAATTGTGCTTACATCATATATGCGCGTGGGGCTCACTGTTTTTTACGTCGATCTCTTAAAAATGAGATAACTCCTAAGTTACTGATTGAAATAAAAATATATCTGGTATTTTTTTTCAAAAGTAAATACTTCTAATTCAAGCAACATCTTTGCAAGAAGTGCATTACTTTAAACTGTTGTTTAATCCACCGTGGACGAACTTATATCTACATTTAAAAAAATTGACATTTCAAGAAACTTATTTCTTAAGGCGATTACAAATTTTTCTTAAAGAAATTTAAAGCATAATAGTTACATCCATTTAAGCAACAAATAAAAACATTACAAGTAGTCAACCTTTAAAGTTTTTTGGGAAAAATACCATTAAACTCGCAACACTTTTTTCTATTTGTCAAATTCATGTTACGTCAAATTGCAACTTATCTGTTCTATAGTTCTAATATATAATATGGCGTTTTGCAACTTGACATGTTTTCTTACCACAGATGAAGTATAGATGGCGTTATTACAAATATTAATACATACCTTCCTATTTTTGCATCACCAATTTACATTAACTTTATTAATAGTTAACATATCTAAATTTGTGACAATAATAGAATGTATCAAGTTAAAAAAGCAACATTTTTTTTTAATTTTTTTCGTTTTAAATTTATATTACATTTATTCGATATACTTTTGGCTATATTATCTATATAAGCTTACGCATTAGAGAGTTTTAAAAGAGCTGTGTTGATAAAATACTGTAAAATTTATAATATGAAAGCTAGTACTAATATCTAATCTGTGTATGAAAGCGCCTGAAATGTAATAAATTCATTAACACTTCATAGATAAAATAGATGTCACTAATTAAATATTTTTTAAAAGAGGTCGTCTTACATACTAACGTCGTTGTATACTTACGCCATCTTTTGCCTCCAAGCAATACTAGTTTTTTGTTTAACAGACATTTCTTTTTTGAAAATGAGTAATGTGTTGCCAAACTCGCGGTTTTTAAAACTTCGCCGGGCTTTTACAACACACGATGGTGCTTTATTAGTAGTTTAGTAGTCGATACAATCTACATTGAATAATCATGTTGTCAATTAGTCAATGTAGTACATATACCTAAAGCCTGTTTTTTAATCTCAGAAACTAAATTGACAAAAGCAATGTTGACAGTTTTTTGCGATTCATAAATAGTGACGTGCCGTTATCAAAAACTGTTAGCAAAATTTATTACCGATTTTTACAAGTTACACTGGAAAATCGGAACATCTGTATTTAGGATGAATTAATACAAAAATAACATGTTTCATGATTGTAGGTTAATAGTTGTCATAATATGAATTTTCATAAAACAAAATTCATAAAACTTTAAAAAACTAACACTAAAAACAGAACCAAAAATAAAATTTCAAAATAACATTTGTTTCTATTTAAATATTAATGTTATTTTTTGTTCAGATAATGACCCAGTACCTGAATACCTACTCAAATTTATGTGATTCTTCATCTATATCTACAAATAACTTATTGTTAATGACGTTGACTTTGCGTATGACCCAGTTGAAAAAAATTGTCTTTGGTTTTCATCACAAGGGCTACACAGTCCTTTTATTACTGTGGAGTTGCTAGAAGAAGCCCTCCAAAATGCTTCGTATTAATTTAATTTAAGTCTTAGTTTTTACGTTTGCTATTTTTGTGGCAAAAGACAGCGAACAAGCATGAGGCTCCTCTGATGGTGAGAGATGTTCACAGTGTATAGACCCCATGCGTCACTGCGTAGCAGGGGTATTGGGCTAATTGTGCAAGTCTAACGGCTGATCTACCCTCCGGACTAGAGAAAATTTGACCGCCTCGTTGGTCGAGTGGTTAGCGTACACGTCTAACTACACCGACTAACCGGGTTCGATTCTCGACGGGGGCAGGCGTTTATTAAAATTCTGGTATCTACTTATGTATTTCTATGTATTAGAATCGTTGACAAAAACACCCATAACACAAGCATATAATTTGCGTACTTTTGTCCAGTGATATTTACTTAGACTTAGACTTAGTGTCTTAGGCTTGTCGTGACTCGTGGGTGCCCTGGTTGGGTCTTTGCCTAGCCCTGAGAGGATATAGCATAAAGATTCTTACTCTCTCTCAATTAATAAATATAATATCATTAATTATGTTCACGGTCATTTAAAATTTTACCTTTACCTTGCATAAACATTTCGGCTGTGTGTATATTCATTAAAAAATATATTGTCGTCATTATTTTGTTTAAAACTATTTATTTCTCATTATTTCTAAAATGCTGATGTTTTAGGAATTTCGCAATTTAGAAATATGTAGTGAGAAATCACATGTGCCTAGCCAAAAGTAATAATGATATTATAATAATATTCATAAAAACACTATTTATTATAAGTACGTCAATTCGTATAGGTACATAACTAAATTCCTGATAGTCTCTAATCACTGCCTTAGGGGTTGTTTTGAAAGATGCTATTTGGTTTGTTGTTAGATAAAGGATAAATGATATAAAAGTCAAATAATATATTTTTGGTTACCGAGAAGCATGTTTTGGCATTTCTTTTCCTGACTGGTTAGGTATGGAAATGGTGGAAGTTCAAGATAGATAAGGTCTGACTGGCTAGGTTTGGAAAATGTGGTAGTAAAGGATAAACGTAACCATATACTAAAATTTGTTTAAATATTAAAATATGTTTTAAATCTATGTAATAAATTAAAAAAAATTGCACACCACTATGTGGTAGATAGAATATCCTATTAATATTATAAATGCGAAAGTTTGTATGTATGGATGTATGGATGTTTGTTACTCTTTCACGCAAAAACTACAAAGCCGATTACGATAAAATTTGGTATGTAGGTAGCTGAAGACCCAGAATAACATATAGGCTACTTTTTATCCCGGAGTTCCCGCGGGATTGGGACTTACGCGGGTGAAACCGCGGGGCGCAGCTAGTATCATATAAATAAACAGTTTTGTAACAACATTTATCACACATGTTCAAAAACTAATAAATTTCATTTCATTTGTGCTTAAAAATAAAAGTACCAAACGTAACTGATTTGAAAAACTACGTCAGCAATATATGTTTGTATTTATTTAATTTTGTAAATGTAATTGGCGATTATCAATTCAACTTTGATTCTACTGTATTGTAAAAGTTGGCATCCGCTTTTTAAATCCTTGTCAAATAGTAAAGTAACTGTCCATAAAGATCCTTGTCCCTGGTTTATTATGATTATTTCCCGAAAATCCGTTTTTTCAAGCTGGCAAGCCTAATCGCAACTTTGTTATAATAAAAAAAATCATGAATGGAAATAACTATGAACCTCTAATTGTCAATTTGCGTTAAAGATGAATCAGGTATTCCATCCCCTTCACTCACACTCAATATTCCCAAATTCATTCAAAAGAAAGGAAACGCAACAGCCAATCACTGAGGAAACGAGTTTTCTTTAAGCTCATTCGCCAATGGCTAATTACAATTCACACTATTTCATTCATTTTCATTTCTCGAATCTCGTGGTCATTTAACAAACATAGTTTCATTCGTAAATTGTATATTTTTAGTATACGTTTACCAATTTTTTTTTCATTGTAGGTAATAATCACCAAAGAATTGAATAACCAAATTAATCATGTAGCGATTACTCAATACTTAGTGAAAATTATTGAAACCTCTAGTCGTGCTGTGATGGATATTGGACAGTGGACTGTCGAACTGTGTCGAACTAACTCAGTAAAACTTTGTTGCTGTGAAGCGGCAGACGTTTGCCGTAGTGCGTGTGTCTCTTTCCCGTTACTTGCGAAATAACGAGTACATATCTGCAATCAAATGCAAATTGATTTATTGTTTAATTGGTTTTATAGATTGCATTGCTCATTTATTATTTAAATGTTAACAGAAGTGTTATTCAAATTATTAAATAATAAACATTTTCTGTAAGTGTTTAAAGTTGTAAGTTTTTACATTAAAAAGATTTGTGTTGTGCAAAAAATGAGTTTAAACGGTTTGAGAAGAGTTTCGTGTGATGTGATGAAAGTATATCCATCAAGCATTCTGGTTGCGAAACTTTGGAGACCTTGTAATGGAAGGGAAATCAACACGAGCAGTTCGCACCGAGGATCTGTTGGGCAACAAAATTCAAAGCCAGACTGGAACCGAGCTGTGAGCGAAGCTGAGAAGATAGTTGGTTACCCAACCTCTTTCCTCAGCCTCCGTTGGGTTCTCAGTGATGAAATAGCCAATGTAGCGCTTCATTTACGTAAGCTGGTCGGAAGTAACCATCCACTGTTGAAAACGGCAAAGTAAGTTCACGTAACTAGTTATGATTTTTTAATTATGCAACCTGAACGGGACCTGTTTTGCTAAACCAATATTCAGATATTAATAAGAGGTATTTTCAAGCCCGTATCCAAGGCCGTCTTAGATTATCCTGGGGCCCCTGGGCACACAGAAACTTGGGGACCTTATTACAATTAATGAATAATGTCACTTACAATGCCCATAGTCATTGACAAATTACTTAATCGTTTTTAAGCTACAAAATAGAGGAAAACAAGAAAAACGTAAAGAACAAAACCAAAACATTTTGTTTAAGTTAATTAAGTTAAATGTGAGTGGAATGGTTGATCCTTTGGGGCCCTCTGAGTATAGGGGCCCTGGGCACTGGCCCCGTGTGCCCTTATAGTAAAGACGGTATTGCCCGTATCCCGTAAGAGGTCGGCTGAGTTACAACCTAGTTAGTCCCACAATCTGAAACCAGACAGGTACCTAGATGGTAAGCACATCATCTCCAACCGGGCACATACCTACCTACCATCATCATCTCATCTAGGTATCTACGTTGGGAACGTTTTTTATTAGAAAATTGAAAAAACAAATAAATAGCCTCTTTGGTCTAGAGGTCCGACGTCGGGCTTAACTTCTTGAGGTCCCAATTTCGACTCCTGGGTCGGGCAACAAGAAAAATAAGAAAATGTATATTTACCATTTTCCAATAAAGACAAAATTGCCTGGGATTAGACAGGCTTGTACCTATCACATTGTGGGACTTAATGTCATCGGCTAGCCGTTGGCGCCCTGGTTGTGCCTGCCCAGCCCTGTCAGGGAAATAGGTATAAAGATAATTTAATATACCTACTTTTACTTTTATAAAAACACATCTTGTGTTCCCCGACCTAGGACATCATGTACCTAGTTTTGGCCAACAAAAAGCCATTAGATCACACAGGCGATTAAGATATTAAAAAATATATAATTCATTTTATATAAATAAATAAATGTCCCTTTTACACAAGTTTAATTAAAATCTAACTTTAAAAGTAGGTAGGTAGGTATTATATGTTAAACTCGAATACACTACATCTTTTTTTTTGGACAGGCGTACCTATAAAACAATATAGGTACCTACGATAATCAATTTTGTAAAAATCGGAATACCTACCTACCTACTAGGAGAGACGATATGCGAGCTTTAAATTGGGCCTTACTGAGATAGCAATATTATTTTAATAAGAGCATTTTAAAAACGTTTACACCTACCTAGCAATTTTATTCAAAAATACATACCTAGTGTCCAAGTAAAAATGATGCTAACAAGTATTAAACAATATTGAAATACCTAATAATGGTTCATTACTCCACGGTAAAAGACCTGTTAAAGCAATATGCAAACTGTGCTTGTACATACCCATGGGCGTCGCCTGCTCTATTTCCAGGGGGGTGCATCTTCATCTATACATACTAGTATTAACCAATATAAAACATCTAAATCAACATGAATAGCAACATACATATTTACATACGAACACAAACAAACATACTCATATTAGTCATACTCTCGAAAAGCATTACTCTCCCGCAAGTTCAGGTAATTTTTCTATCTACTTTCTTTCCGGACAGGGGGTGCAATTGCACCCCCTTGCTCCGTGCTGCCGGCGCCCATGTACCTACATACCTACCACGTAATACACGTAATAAATTTGTCAAAGTTCAATGACAAGTGATTAAATATAGGTAATATGTTTTAACCCTATCGAGGTTAATGGAGGAGTCATTAACTACCTGGATATAAATTTAGATAGGTATTACGATAACCCGTAACCTATGTCAATCTCTAGCTTTCTATAACCACACACAAAAATCAACTAAACATACATAACATTACACTTTTGCCCAAAAAACATACTTTCCCATCTATACATTTTGTCAGGATTACCCCGTAAGGGACTTGGCGTGAAGATATTTATGTATGTATGTATGTACATTTTTAAAATGAATCCCCATTTTAAGTTTTAATTGCTAGGTACTTGCTTTTTGATGTGTTAGTTATTGTCGTATGGTTTTTGAAAAAAAATCGAAAAACTGCAGGGAAAATAAAAAAAAATAATTTATGTCGTACAATTTCATGGTAATTAATTAATATATAATATCATCAGATCAGGCATCAGACTTAACTTCTTGAAGTCCTGGTTTCGACCCCTGGGTCGGGCTACAAAAAAATAGATAGGGCATATTGTGGGACATCGGCTAGTCGTAGATGCTCTGGTTTTGCCTCTGCCTACCCCTTCGGGGATAGCGGCATAGAGATACTTCTATAAATATCCTTCTGTATATACCTATCATCTGATACACAAGCGAAATAACATTTACTCATTCATTACAAAACCTCTATAACTATTGATAAAAACATAAAATTAGACAAAGATTAAGTTTAAAGATACATGTCAGCTAAGAATGACTATAATGTCACCCACCATAGCCCACCAGTGGTAGCATGAGTCGAGTATGATGTTAAAAAATATTTCAGCTTCAACAGCAATTGTTAGGGTTAGGTTAATAGCAATTAACAATTGTTAGGGTTAGGTTAATAGCAAATTTAAATTGTTGTGGGTTAGGTTAATAGCAATTCATCTAGGGTTGCAGATGTTGAACAGTATTCATTAGGTTTGTCCATATATTTCGTATAATGCCCAGTCTCGAAAAAAAAATCAAATGATATAATTTATTATGTCATAATTTGTATAATA
>NJDD01000371.1:247754-266808 GCA_002245505.1 Calephelis nemesis
ACACACACACACACACACATACACATACATATCTTCACGCCAAGTCCCTTACGGGGTAGGCAGAGAGTATCGAGTGCAAGACCTCACGATCCTGACAAACCTGTCTTGCTTCCTTCACATTAATTACCCTTTTCATACAAACACGTCGGTTTCGGAGACGATATAATAATATATCGTTGTATATTATATCGACGATATGTTGGACTTGACTTCATTAGGTCTAGGGTTCGATTCATGGGCCCGACCCGACCCGACATAAAAGAAAATGTGGTTTTTCCAATTTTCTAATAAAAAATGTTGCTTGGGATTGGATGTGTGCCGGGTTGGTGACAGTCTTGCCACCTATCACATTGTGGGACTTAGTGGCTTTGGCTAGTGGGTGCACTGGTTGTGCCTCTGCTCACCTCTTCGGGTATATGAACGTGAAGATACTTTTTTTAATTTTTCTGTCCCATCTGGGGTCGCTTAGTCTCAATCCTTTTTAAATCCTGCCTAAATGTTCTGCTTCCTTTCTGGCAACTTTACATACATCACATTGACGAGATAGACACTGCGAAATATTAACTTAATTGGTTCTCAATTAGCGGATGCTTCTCTGTTTTGAAAGTCCTGATTCGCGGTACTACTGATAGGGCTTTACCATAACAAGGAAAATATAATGGAGTAGGTAGTAAGCATAACTTGTGTTTATTATGTTACTAGCGGCCCGCCCCGGCTTCGCACGGTTATGAAATATACATATAAACCTTTCTCTTCAATCACTTTATCTACTGAAAAAAAAGCCGCATCAAAATCCGTTGCGTAGTTTTAAATATTTAAGCATACAAAGGGACATAGGGACAGAGGAAGCGACTTTGTTTTACACTATGTAGTGATAAAGTCAAGATAATAAGTTGTTTGGATTAGAAAATCTTTTTTTGTTTAAATTGACTGTATAAAAAGTATCTTCACGTCTATATCCCCAAAGGGGTAGGCAGAGGCACAACCAGGGCCACAACTAGCTGAAGACACTAAGTCCCACAATGTGATAGGTGGCAAGCCTATCGCCAACCGGACACACATCCAATCCCTGACCATTTTTATTAAAACATTTAAATTGGTTATTTGAATTTCTATAACAAAATAAAAAAAATTAAAATGTATTGACTTAGGCAAAGAACACACGCCTTTAGTATCTTTTTATATCCATAATATATATAGACATTGTTAACAAGCTAACCTCATCACACCAACTTATTTATCCTCTTCTTCGTTACATTCAGAATCAGATTGGATAAAGGAATAGAAAAAAATGTTTCACAGTTCAATTATTGCTTAGGTTTATTGTTAGTAGTTTTTTCTCATATCGTTACAACTCAGTGCTCGCTACTGTCGTGTTTCTGTTTGGTGTAATTTGGTAACCATTGAAATGAGCAAGAAAGCAGAAAATTTTCGACCCTGAGGTGAATTGGAGGCAATTCACAATTTAATAAGGCATAAATGTCACTCTAGTTAGATTATATTTTTTTTACTTTAGGAATCTCATATACAATGGCAAAAACAACATGCAAGCGTGGGGTTTGATCGTGTTGCTGGTATCGAAAGCTGCTGGCCACAGTCCAGAGATTCCAGACATGGAGCAAGATAAAGCAGCAGGGGTTTTGCACAGGTATGTTTTTTTATACAAGAGAAGGCAAAGGAGCAAGTAGGTTACCTGATGGAAAGTGATCACCGCCGCCCACTGACATCCGCAACACCAGGAATATCACAGATGAACTGCCGACCTTTAAGGATTGAGTACGCTCTTTTATTGAGGGTTCCTATGTCATAATCGTTTGGGAATACTGTCATCGGTAACTGATTCCACAAAGGTGTTATTCGGGGTAAGAAATATCTTCGGAATTGCACAGCTGTAGATCGCCACGCATCAAGATGATGGGCAAGATACTTTAAGCTCTGGCGCGATGTCCGAAGGTGGAAATAAACGGCTGGAATTAAACCATACAACTTCTTAGAGCATTCCCCACGATAGCTTTTTATCATTGCTTTAATCTTTTGTCTACCACTAACCAAACTTGCAACAATCTCTGTTGTTAAATTTGAGCTGCCGAATAATGGGTTCGATTTCCTATTTCCTGTTATAATGCGTCCACTTTTATGACATTCATTGGTTGCTTTGGTTTGATCCCTTACAGCAATGAAGCTTGCTGGTGTACTTATCACATGCCCGTGTCATGTATTAGTATTTTTTTTATTGTTTATGAATTTTGTCTGGATTATTTATACAGTCATGCATAATAGGCGGTAGAATGCAGTGCAGTATTTCGGTCAGATTGGTGGTGTCGCCTTTCCTATTCCTAGCGCTGTAGCATTCGTACTCATTATTGCAATAAATATAATACAATAACTCTTTATTGTACACCAAATACAGAAAAATTAAAAAATACATAAAAAAACTTAAACTATAAGATACATAAAGGCAGCCTTAACGCCAAGTGAGCGATCTCTTCCAGGCAACCCTAAGGTATGGAACAAGATTTAACGAGATACTGTACAATTGTTGTTTTCCAAGCTAGAAGTTAGCGTGGGTGGTAGATTTGCACTTGGCCTTAAATACATACATACATACATACATATCTTCACGCCAAGTCCCTTACGGGGTAGGCAGAGAGTATCGAGTGCCAGACCTCACGATCCTGACAAACCTGTCTTGCTTCCTTCACATTCATTACCCTTTTCATACAAACACGCCGGTTTCGGAGACTCTTGACACCACCCTCGGATAATATCCGATTGATCTGATCGTGAAATGTCAGCCTTGGTCTCCCCGGGTACCTACATCCATCCACATTCGCATTGTATATTAAATATAGCAGTAAAATAGCAACTTACTTGTGACCTTTGAAGCGTTTAAAAGTAACGGTTATATCTTGCTATCTGAAGAGCGGCCAGTTTTTTTGTCTTTTAACATATATGCGACATACATAATACTGTCTTATGAAATCTTAATGAGATTACTTCCAAACGTCTAAGCTTCGTTGTAACTTTCTTGTATTAGCATATCGACCTGTTTTTAAATCAGCCTATATTGGATTTGAAAATAAATTATCTGTAGATAAATGTAGATATTACGACAAAAAGTACCTAACCTCTAACTTTCTAACCCCACACAAAAATTAAAACATAACAATTCACTTTTCAACAAACAAACACACTTTTCTATGTATATAAAAATGACTCAACATTTTACGTAGCCATCGCATCAAGTCAGAACGGATCGACCAAATTTGCTAAAATTTTTGATGTGTTAGTTAAAGCCTGGAGAAAGTTCTTATGAAAAGAAAAACCCAAAAAAAAATCAGAGAAAATAGTGAAATACTTAATTTTTTTCTTACGAATTAATGTTAGTTAAACGAGTGCGATCAAGCGATGCGAAGTTCTCCGGGTCGGCTAGATTATAATATAAATTTGGATCAATAAATAATTGTATACTTAATATAGTTGTATTTGATAATATTCTTAAATGTTTAGCCAACGCGCACTGGCGGAGGTGACCGAGATGATCAGAACCTCCCACTTGGTGCACAAGGGTCTGGTGAACATGAACGCTCGCCAGGTGGTCTCCGAGCAACCTGACGACATGATGTTCGGCAACAAGATCGCCTTACTCAGCGGAGATTACCTTCTAGCTAATTCCTGTACCGAATTAGCGAATCTAAGGTAAGTGGGATATAAGTCTTGAAAGATAGTTTAAATGCAAATAACCGATGAGATTCCCGAAAGGAAGGAATGTACGACTTCTACAAGTGCTAAAAATGGTAATGATGCTAACATGAGGTTGGAATGTTAAGGCTGGATTTCACCGTCGAATTTAAATGCGGTCAACGATAAGAGGCGTTTCGTAAATTGGTAAGAGCGTCAATCATGTAAATTTTAGTGTCAAAGAAATTTGGAAGATATAAATATTTTTAAAAAGGGTTGTAAAAGTCGAGCATAGGCTTACCGTCGCTAACACCGTGACATCTGACTAGGTGGTAAAGTCTCGAATTTTTTTTCTATCGAGCAAAGTGAAATAAATCGTGTTTTGGAAACACTAATCTTATAAAGCATATTAATGTTAATCTTGTGTATTTTTGTCACCAAGATCCATGATTGCTTTGTATGAAAAAGATATTATACTGCTGACGTATTTTAGCATACATGGACCCTTAATAGGATAGACACTGATATCAATACACGTAAGATCTATACCATTAATGACATAATATACTCACTGACCTAATAAATTATATAAATTTTAAGAAATTCATGCTGTGATGGTTCTACATTTATGCATAATATTTCATAATATTCGTAGTGCAAGATCCGACCGCGAAACGCGATGATTCATATTTTTTGTGACTAAGTCCTTTAATTTTTCAAAATTAAACTATATGGAGCTATATAGCAATAGTGGTAATACAGATATTTAGATTTTATCACATGCGGTTGGTGGTGTAGTTTGGTGTTTACCTAACCTACAACTTGACCTAAGAGGTTTTCAAATAAATATCTTGCAATGTGTTTTTTTTAAATTTCCGATTTCCTTTTTGTTAATAAAAATGTTTACATCATAGTCAGGTTTTTAAGTTACTTATTATTTATTATGTTAAGTTTACGCTAAACAAGAAATAACAACATAACGGAAAAGAAAAAACGGAGAAAAGATGAACATAGAAATTATGCTCTCGGGTCTTAGCTGTATTATACATTTAGCAAACGATACGGTACACATAAATACATGCTAATTAGTTATTAACTTATCTCAACATAATATTATAGTAAAATATTATGATACAGAGTCCTCCGACCGCGTCTGTTTGTTCGCGCAACTACTGAAATTTTCATACTGTTTTTACTAAGAGATAATGTGATAACTGAAAAGGGTTCAGGTGTTTATTTAGTTAGGGGATTGTATTCCTTCCTTTGCATATGTTGGAAGCCCATTTTAAGCATTTATCGAAAATGCAATCAAAACCTCAAACAAAACAATATAGGGGAAATTGTATTATTTCTTTCTTTCCTTTAAAAAAATGTCCTTTGTAGGTTATGGCAAATATCGTGCTACGGCATGTTTTTAAATTATAGATTATACCTATTCCAACTTTTAAATAGGGTAGTTAAGACGGATTCATCCTTGCAGGATCCCGTAGTAGCAAGAATAGATTAGGTAGGTATGTTGAGAATAACATGACACTTGACTAAATGCTGCAAAATACCAGTATAATTTTTCACTAGCAAAATATAACTCTAGTTTTCATAGTTATATCAATGACAAAATTATATTTTTGTGGGTTTTGAAAATGTGCTATCTCTCAAAAACTGCTGACTGCATCGAATTTAAACCATTTTACATTGAAAATTTTTAAATTAAATCTAAAGCGTATGTTTTCATGAGATTGTTCACCCCCTTTTTTTCAAAAGTTAGCAAAGGGTGGCAAATTTTATCATTTTTAATTGTCTATCTTTTAAACCATTAACTTGATAAAAAATGGTATTTCATTATTAACGACCTATTTTTTATCATCGGGCTCAAGTTGTTTCAATGACTTTTGAGCAATTTGACAATGAGCATACACATTTTTTCATACACATTTTAAAGCTATGTTCCATATGGGGTAGACAGAGAGTGTCATGTGCGGAATGTCACGATCCTTGCAAAACCTGCCTTACTGCCTCCACATTCTGGAGCTGGTTTCGGAGACTTAACACGATCCTTGAATAAAACCCAAGCGATTTAATCGTAGAATCTAAATCTAGGTTTCCCGGGTACCTACATCCATCCACATTCTTATTGTATGTCTGTTTTGTCAATATTTAACATGTCATTCTTCCCACATGTCCAAACCAACGAAACATGTCCTTTCTCAGACCATCTTTCGCTACTCCATGGCTGACTATTATTGAAATGTACGTAAAATCACGGGCAATAGTAGTATAGTTTTTAATAACTGCTTTAACACTGAATGTGCGAGTGGGACTCTCTCTTGGACAGTGTCGCAATTATAATTTATAAGTACTTAATTAAAACTAGTTTTTTAGCACTTAACGCTTTGGTGATTACGTGAATGATAAGATTTTCTCAACTCCTGCTGTTTAATGAACGGATAAAAATAATTTGATACGTAATATTATGATGTGCTGAATTGGCCGATTTCGAAATCCATGTTAGATACATATTCCTCTTGCCACATCTGTAATACTATTTAAATTATGCGCGTCGGCCTTACACTTTTTACACTTTATACTTTTATTTTTAAATTGGCTGTCCTAATGTAAATTTAAGCGAAATGATTAATTATGTAATTACAACTCTATATAGATATCTTTAAAACCCATTCGGATTTCCGAAGCTTGACGTATATAACCGAAACGCATAATTTAAATAGTACTACTATACATACTTTCATTTTTTGTTATATCCTTACGAAAAACGAGGGTTGTTATCAGTGCGTACGTCTGTCTGTGGCATAATAACTTGTGAACGAATGGATCGATTTCAATGGCGGATTTTTTATTGTAAAGGTGATGTGATCTTGATGATTCTTCGCTGTATTGCATGGAAATGCTGTTTTAGGTTATTGATTTTTTTATTTTAGTGTTATAAATAATACTAGCAGATCCGATAGACGTTATCATGTAATATATATATCTTAAGTACTTATACGTCTTCACACCAAGCTCCTTGCAGAGTAGGTAGAGGGTATCGCGTGCCAAGTGTTACACTTAGCTAGACTAGCCAATCACCAACCACATATATTGTTCTTTTTTTTTATTTTCGAAATAGAGTTATGGTTTAGCTACTCCGCGGATCTATCTAAATGGATTAATTTATGATAACATATCTACTAATGTCTGCCAAACTGCGTAGCTTAAAACTTAAAGTTTATATGTATTTCGTAAGACCTGTGGTGAAACTATATGATTAGGGTGAACTAGGTTGGAGAGTGGTCTACAGCAGCTTGCCCGAATCGGTACGACCGTCTTACCTGTTTTACTGCCATATTATCAATGTACGCCATTTCCAAGTTCCATTCTTGATGGGAGGGTATCCTTTGACTTGGTCTTTGAATCCGGCCACAAGACATCAACTCACCAGTAACATTGTGTTTGTAGGCGACCAAGACCTGGTTTAAATAGATAGCAGCCAGTTGTTGGCCTCTTTAATTATAAAAAAAATTCAAATGGAAGCAGTTACGTATTGTTAATGTAATAAAATGCAAGTAGAATAGCGAAAACTAGAATATCAGGACATTAAAATTATATAATAGGTTCTAATTCTCGGACTTCCTCGTTATTGATGATAGATAGTAGTTAATCATTACATTCCGGTTTATTAAATTTAATCGTCTTTGTGGTCTAATGGCATCGGACTTGACTTCTTGAGGTCGTGGGTTCCACTCTATCTACAAACTGTTCAAAATTAGTCCTAGAAAGCCGCCGCTTTATCTAAGAGCTTGACATACTCTTAGATAAAGCGGCGGCCTCTTTATTCAAGCTCAGCGAGTGAGATTTGACGGCAACGAGGAAATACACGATACACTAATTTCATGAATGACCACATCTATGGCATGAGTACTAAATAATATATTACATCCCGAGGGCGTTAAGATAAATGTCTCAGATAACAGATAATTTGTTGGCAGAGACGAAGACGAATTATAAAATACTTAACCTTACAAAAATACATTTTCCCCGTGTTGGTCCGGGCTCCTTTGTAGAATAGGTCATCTGCCTTCCTGTGCCAGGCAGCTCGTAAAAGGCGAGCAAAGGCTCACCGTCACTAACACCGTGAATTCTTACTAGGTGGTAGAGTTTCGCAGCGACTCACCCGGGTTGGTACCTGCACCGCCTTACCTATTCCTGCCGCCATAACGTCATGACGTGTTCCGGTTCGGAGGGTAAGATAGCCGGTAAACTTACTTTTGCTCGAGGCCTAACGTCCTGGCCCCAGGTTGGCAACGCACCAATACCACCTTTGGTGTCTCTAGGCGGCGAGAATTTCTTACCATCAGGAAATCCGTCTGCTTGTTTGCCTTCCAATATCATAAAAAAAAATTTAACCCATAACATTGTATAATTAGCAAACACATAAATGACAGCCTGAATGTCCGTGACATAGCGGATAAACTGCAAGAAAGGTTTACATTTGCACATAATTTTATTGTTTTGTACATGTTTTGCACAAATGTGGGTGACAAATGCCTTATCTTATCCGTGTCTAACTGTGTACTGGTATAAGAGAACCACCCAAGAAACTCTGAGTGGAACAAGACATGTGTGTCAAGAGATTCACTTTTAGGCTCGCTACATACCTACGTAATAATTCCGTACGGGAAATCAAACAAATCTATGGTGTATGTGGGTTAAATCGGTATATTTGTATTTTCCGTATGGAGTTTGAGTGGACTTGTATGGGCGATATATCGTTACGATTTTTTTTCGTAAAGAAATAGGGATAATCGAATAAAAATTGAAAGGCGGCCATGGGATCCTATGTCCAGATGCAGGGACCACCTAGGTTAAATGCTAGGATTATGATGATTGCTGTGGAAAAATATTTTACTAAGACCAATGTTCTCTCTTACGATCAGGAGATCCGACTGCTTGTTCTCTTGTACATAAAAAAAACTAAATGTAACATAAGACAAAGTTACGAAGTTAGTTTAAAAATTTAAATATAATTTATAACATTAATTTGTATTATTTAAAAAGTGTGTGTGAAAGTAATTTATATTATTTATATTTTTAAACAAATTTCGTAACTTTGTCTTACCTGACATTTTGTTTTCATCGTAAAAAAGTGAACAAGCAATCGCATCTCCTGATGGTAAGATACAACCTTGATCTATAAAATCCAAACGTGTTTGTGTTACGTGCTATCTCCTGTCTATTAGGGTTGCCACAAACATCCGATAGTCAGTGACCAATTTATCACAAACATATAACGTACTAATTGCAACAGCGCAACCCACACATCGTAGATCTAATTATAATATACTACTACAGTTCTTGCAACTTACGAAGTCGAACGCGGTTTACCCAAATCTAAAAATTACCAAATAGCGTATTTTATTGATTATTTGCCTAACATACTTTTCTATATATGTTTGATTTGAAAAGTTCTTTTTTATTTGAAAGAAAGTATTTTGAGATGGTCTCATTGCCAACAAGTCTGGATCTGATGATAGAATGCTAGGGAAGTAGAGGTAAATACTTGATTTTTTTTAACCTTACTTGTTGTTTGACTTAATGAAACTTGTTTGTGGTCTTGAATTGTAACATCGTTTTAAATATTTATTATGGAATATGTGTAATATTCCATAAAATATACACAATACAGGGTTACTTTCAAAGGACCGGCAAAATTTAAACAAGGGAATTAAAGATAAAATAATAAAGCATTTCAAATATTATTGCCAAATTGTAATGTTTACTTTTATAGACATTCGTTTCAAAGTTTAAAATAGTCCGCGTTAATACTTCGCTTGTTGTCACGATATGTTGTACCTAGTACGAGTTATGACGTCACCAACCTGCGCATGCGATTGCGGTCGGCGGGAATCAGTAGAATGCTTAGTTTACATTGTGTTTTTTGCTCCGGATAAAATTTTTAATTTACATACTTTTAAAATTTTTGGTTACTTCAAAGATCGATAGTGCTATCGATTTCGAACCATCTTAAGAGATAAATAAAATCTTAAGAGATAAGATAAATTTACCTGATCTTTTCAATGTAACCATGTTTAATATATATTTTTTTAATCTTTTTTATTTTATCACTATTTAATATTTTCGGCCCTGCATAGTCTGTTGTGGGCGTTACAGCCAGATGTGTGTGAGGCTGCTAGCCTTCTTATTCCCCAGATGAGAACACGACAATAGCGAGCTCTTACAATATAATAAAAGGACATTAGATTAAAATGTAATTTTTACTCTTCATCGTCGGCGTTTAGAGAAATTCTATTGCATACAAACTTTTTTCAATAACACTTTTACTTTTCCACCATACACTTTCTTTAACACATTACACTTTAACCAACCGGTTTCACTTTTCATAGCATCATTAGGCCTTGTTAAATCATTAGGCCTTTAACAAATGTTAAAGGTTGAATGGCATATTATTAATTTAAAAGCTATACGTATACCTATCCTATCCTACTAATATTATAAATGCAAAAGTTTGTAAGGATGTGTGTATGTCTATTTCACGCTGGAATGGCTGAACGTATTTGTCTGAAATTTGGAAAACAGATAGATTGTGACCTGGATTAACATATAGGCTACTTTTAATCCTGATCACACACGGGTTCCTGTGAAAACTCGGGCGAAGCCGCACGCAACAGCTAGTCTATACATATAATAAATCTGTAGAAGGGTCAATTCTGTACATTGAAAATATTGAAAAAATAAATAGCAGCGGGTGTTATTGGATCGATACCAAACCCAAATTTTAATCACATTTAAAAAAATTTTGTCTGTCTGTATGTTCAGGCATCACGTGAAAACTAACGGTTCGATTTCGATGAAACTTGGTATAATTATACCTTATTATCCTGGGCATAAAATGGTATACTTTTAACCTGGAAAAATATAAAAAAACTTCATTTTTCAGTTTTATCAGGCGAAGACCGACATCCGCGCGGACGGAGTCGCGGGCGGAAGCTAGTATATAATAAACTTTGTTGCGATATAGCGCTCACATATCAAAAGTCATTCTTAATCTATGCAAATAACACAATATGCGCGTTAATGAAGCCCATGAATAATTTTCCAGCCGTCTTCTCCTTTACGAGAACATAATGGCAAGTGAAAGTTCTCTGCGTGTATAGATTTTGCTGTTTTCTCAATAGGTACATATATTATGTTGTTGCAATCTTATTTCACAATAGAAGCGACCATTTGCTAATTCATCGATTCATGTTGAAAAATCTTAGTTTTAGAGTGAAGTAATTGTTTACGAGGTAGGCATAGGTGTAACCAGGGCACCCACAATTTTACGATCGTGATAACTCACATTGTGATAGGTGGTATACCTATTAACTGACCACACATAAAATCCTGGAGGGCGATATGTTTAGCAGAAAATTTTGAAAAACACATTTTTTGTCGCCCGACCCGGGAATCGAACCCGAGCTCATATACGTAGCACCAGCACTGGACAGCTGACCACAGAGGTGATTTTACGTTACATGTCACATGCCATTTGGGTTTTCCAATTTTCTAACAAAAAAAAATGTTGCTCGGGATTGGATATGTGCTCGGTTGGCGATAGGCTTTCCACCACATTGTGGGACTTAGCGTCCCACAATGTGGTTGGTTGTGCCTCTGCCTACCTCTTCGGTGATATGGGCGTTAAGATATCACATGTCAATAAACAAAATGACTTCATAGTTGATTGGGATGATACTTAATAACAATTCAAGCGTAGTAAAATTGAAAAAAAAACCGAGTCCAATTTCATCACTATATCATCAAGTATACCTTGATAATATAGTGATGAAAAAAAAATAAGTGATATCCATTCACAGCCAAAAAATAAAACTATACAGATAAACGAATAATTATCTCCATTTTGGAACCGGTTAAAAGTACATTCCAATTTAAAAATTCTGACAGAAAAGTTGAAACTTTGGAATAATCTTTTTTCACACATTCGTGACGTATAACTTTTACTCGTACCACACAATATGTAATAAACAGTATCAACGTACTCGTACTAAAATTCGCACAACATTGCTAAAAAACTTTTCACTTAAACAATTTGCAGTAAAACTGCAAATAACCTACATCGATTTCAATATTATGTTATCTCAGGACACAAAAAGTAAAGCATTTCCTTTATTTCTCTTACATTACATCAACTGATCCAAACTTGGTAACAACGAGGATACTAAAAGAATGTACTTCCAGATCTGGAAGTACGCTCTTTTAAAAATATTTTAAAATCGGTTCAGAAATGACGCAGACAGATTACCTACCATTTGTTTTGATTTTTTTGGAGTCGGTTCAAAATAAGTATTGTGAAGTAACTAAAAACCACTTGTCGGATAATAAATGTATGCTATTAGAATTCAGAAGTCGAATATTAATATAAGAGTCGTCACAAGCGAAAAAAAATGTAATGAAATACCTATGTATTACTTTCAATCTCAATATTCTAAACTGGCTAACATCGCAACACTCGAATACTAACAGTTTATATGGGAAAAATGAAAATCTTGTTTCCGATTTTTTTTGCAATTTCCCGGATTTTTTTCATAAGAACCATTCTTACGACAATAGCCAATATACAACAAAAAATAATAAGCATAATTGGTCCATTCGTTCAGACGTAATGCGGTAACCATGCGAAATGGAGGTTCACATTTATATATAATATATATTATATAATATTAGATAGGTTGTATATACTGTCGAATATACCGTATACGTTAGGATGTCAAGTTCAAGTCAATCACAAATTATGTACCTACACAGGTAGTTATATGACTTAAACCTTTGACTACTTAATCTATGTTTATCAAAACTTTTAATATCAGTATCCTTGATGTTTATTAATAGGACAGTTAATGAAAAAATATAATGGATCTTTACCACGCAATGAACCACAGTAATAAGTGATAATAGTTTATTGCAATGAAGAAAATCACATACTTCCCGGAATGGTGATCGTGATCAAAGGGCAATGCAAATTGGTGATGAAAATAGCTAAATTGACCACAATATGCGTGATCGGAACGGTCGAAGCGGAATGTCGTTGTACGGGCGGAAAGGGGCTGTTTCGGGATACACGTCATGTGGGTGATTGGATGATTAAGATTAAATACGAGGTGTACAAGTAATCGTACGGTTAGCAACATTAGGTTATAGGAGATAAGGAAATATTTTTCTCTAAAACGTGTGAATATTGTTGAGATCCGTAGGAATAGATAGAGGGTAACACACATAGGGGGTAACTTGGTTTAACACATACCTAGGATAGTTTTTATCCCAAAACAATGTTCCTGTGTGACCTCGCGGGCAAAGCTGCGGGCAACAGCTAGTTTATAATATTAACAGGATTGTATTACATTTCGGGCGACGACCACGTCCTCAATAAATGTTCATTAGGCAAATAGGTATTAAATGTTCGATTTGTATCTAACGTATTCCATAGGGACAAAAGTACTGCTAGAAAATCCTAGTTGCCATCGGCTAAACACAAATGATATAAATGAATTATTAGTTAAATAAATCATGATACAAAATGAATGAACAATATTGCTTAAATGCTAATAATGAAAGTTAGTACCATTCATAGCGTGTTTATGATTCGGTTAAAAATAGTAAAAAGTGTCCAAAATAGTTGTTTTAAACACTTAAGTTATAATACTAAACACCTCCTGTTTTTCACTTTCACTATATACTACTTGACCCTGAAACTGGCGATATGTTAACACAAACACTTATCCCTTGGAGTACTTTGTTGCGCACAAAGCGGCTCACGGCTCGTCTAAGACTCCGACATAGGGCAGGAAGAACGCTAGAGTTTTAGTTATAGGCCATATGATGGATCATAGTTATGTAAGAACGTATATAATCTTCTAATGGATTGAAAGTTTGTGTCGAAAACGTAATATTAGATAATGGAAGTGTAGGGTTACTCTTTTTCTTCTTAAATGTAGTTTGCAGGAGGCTAATATCAATACAAATCTGTCTGGTTGTCTGGTGTTTTGTTAACAAAACATCAGACAACCAGACAGACAACTCGTTTTGTGAAGTGTGTCATGCTGTACTGCTATTGCTGTTACTGGGTTCATGCAGTTTAGTATTCTGTTGGTTGCAGCCAATGGCGTTGCCAGGATTCTGTTCAGAGGGGGGCAGACAAAGAAAATCCTAGACTATATTGTATGAATAATGGTCTTTATCATATTGATAAATAGTATTGCAGTAGAATTAATGTAATAATTAAAAAAATAGCCAGAACTAACTTTACTTGGCAAAATATATGCAAGTCGGCTCTACAAAAATGTTTTTAAACTTCTCTCTTTATTCTTGGACTAATTTCTTGTCTATGCTTAATACATGTATACAGTGCCCCTTTAAACGCTTGTCGGTAATTCGGACAGTTGCAGTTCTATATTATTAATGCAAGACTAGGGAGGGGGGCAATAGTCACCTCAGCTCGTACCTGGCTGCGCTCGTGATTGCAGCTGAATGTTCTTGCAAAAAGTAATCATGCAGTACATCACATCATTTATTTAAAATACGTTTTTGTCCATTATGATCAAAAAGACAAAATGCTAAAATTTAGTCGGTCCACTGACTTGTGTTTAGCTTCGCTTGTTAAGTCTTGGAATTTTTTGCATTCGTATAGTTTAAGTTGAGCGAAACAATGAGTACATTGACTTGGAAATACATGCATTGTTTTTACAAGATGTTTAGATTTGTTAATATATTATGAGTAATTATATTTTTCAGCTAATTGAAAAAGATGATGATTTTTATGAGACGATGTCTGAGACTTGTAAGATATTGCGTCTTGACGTCGATGTAGTGGTTCGAGGGTTGTCATGTATCATATCGTCGCTTACAATTTCCCCTTGCTTCGCTTAAGAACCCAACTGTCGTATGACTCTGACTTGCTGCTAGACTCACCAGACTTGCTACGTAATTTGATAGTAATAATAACTATTCCAGACAAGTTACACAAATTGAATCTAACCCCAAAGTAACCAAATTGTATGCTTGTGTTATGGGCATTAGTCAACGATACTAATACATAGAAATACTAAAATAGATACCAGAATAAATGTAATAAACACCCAGATCCGGAAATGCAGACACCTAAATGCTTACACACAAATGCTCCTCCCGTCGGGAAACGATCCCGAGCCTCGCGGTTGGTCGATGTAGTTAGGCATGTACGCTAGCCACTCGACCAAGGAGGCAGTCATAGTAATTATTAAATGATTGGTTTAATAATTCGAAAGTTTGATTCGACGGTTTTCTTGGTTTATGGTGGCTGTAATCTCTCCAACCACATTCCAAACTCTAACCGTTTCATACTGCCTTACGCTCGAAACAATCTTTTTTAAATTAATAATAACCTTTCTCAATCTCTGCAATCTCAGTTTGACGAGAATGTAAGCCTTCTATCCGCTCATCACTCAGTTTTAGGCCACTCACCACTTCGCTAACTCTAAATTAATTAAATGTGCCAATATCCTGACATGATCCGCCTGAATTAGTGTCCTGCGTTTTACTTTCTTTTGATCTTTAAACGTCATACTGTTTTTTTGTATGATATTGAAAGGCAAACAAGCAGACGGATTCCCTGATGGTAAGAAATTCACACCGCCTAGAGACACCAAAGGTGGTAATGGTGCGTTGCCAACCTCAGGCTGAGATGTTAGGCCTCGAGCAAAAGTAAGTTTACCGGACACCTTACCCTCCGAACCGGAACACGTCATGACGTTATGGCGGCAGGAATAGGTAAGACGGTGGTACCACTCCGGGCGAGTCGCTGCGAAACTCTTCCACCTAGTAAATAGTAGTAGTTTTATTATGTAAGATGTAAGCTAACTATTTCCTCTTAGGCAATGGTGGTTTATAGTCGCCGTAGATATTTAAAATGTGTCCTAATTCCATGGCCGGGACGTTATTCTACTGTACAAGTCCATCGGCTGCCTTTTGGACCAGAACANGGCGGTGGTGCTGCACAGCACTCTGCCATCAGTGACCTTGGTGGTAATGACCTATTACCACCACTTACGAGGTACCTGGCAGAGGTCTGTTCTACTTAATGGACTTGGACTAATATTGGGAAAAACAAAACCGTTTGTTGAGTCACTGCGTTTTAGTTTGAAGGGTAAGGTAGCCGACATACTTACTCGTGGAAGTACATTTAAATGCTTATTATTCCAAAATCACATTGCTAGGAAAAATTATATTTAAGGATTTATACAAATTTTATTTATAATTTTGATTTTAAAATATAGCGTAAGAACCAGGAAAAAATCACTTAAGTCTAATAAGGCTTACCGAATTCGAATTCCTTAACCGGTTTATTTACTTTAACAAATTTCTCTTCAGATCGATCGTTACAAACTTTTAAAATCTTAATTTTCTCACTTTTTCCTCAAGACTGATGACTAGGTTAATAAGATGGAGTGAAAGTAATGAAATTTTTAAGGGATTTGCTTTGACATCATCAATACCATAGAATCTCTTGGAAGTCTCAAATTATATTTGGGATAAAAGATAGCGTAGTGGTAATCGCATTTTACCGGTTTGTTATCTCTTACGTGTTATTAAACTTCCTATCACTGGTATGTTCCGAAATAAGTGAAATATTTACACTGAAAGTGAATGAAAAATAAGAAGATTCATTCAATGACATTTCCATACATTATGCATTACTTTTAATGCATACAAAATTAACAATATGGTTGTCCCCATTCGCTCAGTACTCATCTTTGACTTTGGACCGGTTCGCAAACGTACTACTTTCGCGCCCACAACCGCATAGTGTACGTATTTCATTATTTACCAGGAAATTGTTACAGTCCCAGTTTATTTAACGGTTTAAAAACTCGAAATCCCTTAATTTTTGTTACAAAAGTAAGAAGCAAAGAGCAAATCAGGCAAATGATTTTTATGATGAAAACAATTATAAGTCCTCTACAGATTACACATTGTGCGATGCCACGTAGGGTTCGGACGCAGTGCCTCTAGATAAAAAAAGACTGGAAATGCTGATTGGAGGTGACTAACATTACGGCCACAAGAATATGTAGAGTTGGTAGAAATAAGAGATGGCAGAACTCGACCACCGAGTCAAACGTTAAGAGTAGTTACCACATTTACCGATTGTACACTTAATTAATGATGTTGGAAGGCAAACAAGCAGACCGATTTCCTGATGGTAAGAAATTCACGTAGCCTAAAAACACCAAGGGTGGTAATGGTGCGTTGTTAACTTGAGGCTGGAATGTTAGGCCTTGAGCAAATGTAAGTTTATCGGCTACCTTACTCTCCGAATCTTAACACATCAACGGCAAGTTCTGACGTTATGGCGTCAGGAATAGGTATGACGGTGGTATCAATGAGGGCGAGTCGATGCGAAACTATATCACCAAGTTGGATGTCACGGCCTTAGTGAAGGTAAGACTATGCTCGCCTTTTACGAGCTGCCTGACAGGAAGGCAGATGGTCTATTCTGCAAAGAAGCCCGGTCCAACACGGGGAAATTCACAGTATCTATTCTGTACCCAAAGGGTAAAAACGGCTACTAAGCTTCCGCTGTCTGTCTGTCTATCTCCAGGCTATATCTCATAAACCGTGATACCTATAAAGCTGAAATTTTCACAAATGATGTAATTCCTTTGCCGCTTTAACAACAAATACAAAACTTAAAAAAAAACAAAACATCAAGCAATAAACGCTTTTTTTTTGTATTATTTTTTGGTCAATATTAAAAACGATTACAGGTGGATACTTCAAATTTTCACAGAATATTTACCCGTATATTACCTTTCGTAATAAATAATTAAATAAAAATAAAGTAAAGATTAAAGGGGGCTCGTATACTACAAACGGGATTTTCTATTAAAGATGATAGTACGGAACTCTTCGTTGCGCGAGTCCGTCTCGCACTTGGCCGATTTTTTAAATATAATTTGACAGCGCTTACATTATTGTGTACCTGGATTATATGATATTGAAATCGGTTTTTTTTGCAGTATTACAGCTCTTATATTTTTGTGTATCTGGGTGAAGTGATAAGATATTTAAAGTCGGTTTTTTACAGTTTTCTGCGCTTACATTTCTGTGTACCTGGATGATATGATAATGAAATCGGGTTTTTGCAGTTTAACAGCGATTATATTATTGTGTACCTAGATGATATGATATTGGAATTGAAGACGGCTTTTTGCAGTTTTGCAGCGCTTAGATTTTTGTATATCTAGATGATGTGACAATGAAATTAAAGTCAGTTTTTGTAGTATTGCAGCGCTAGTAATTTTTTTAATTTTTGGTATTATTGAAATTTGTGATTAACGGTGACGTGTATGTTTTTGCTCATAAATTTCGTCTGATTTTGAACTTAAAGTAGTATACCCAGCCCGGACTATGTCTATGTCCGGTCGAAAGGAGTATACTAGGAGCACAATTTTTGAGGGATGAGATAGAGGGGAAAGGGCGATGCTTGCTATTTAGCGTAAGCCAGTGTGAGGAGGAGGAGCACGGATTTTAATTAGATGGAGGAGGAATGATGAGCTGATGGCGTTGATGCTCTTGTTTTCATTCTAAATACAACAAATTTCTGTGTCTAAATAAAGACTGTGTTAGTCATTTTGCAACATATACTCCAGTAAAAAGTTAAATGAAACCATGATCTGACCACTTTTGGCGCAATGAGTAAAAATGTGTTCATTAATACTTAAATAATGATATTATGAAAGAAATTTTGATTAAAATTAAGGGGAAAGGGATGAAAAAAAAAAAGGTTGAAAAATGTCTTTTTTTAAATAACTTAATAACGGTAGGAAATAGAAAAAAAAAAGTTTCAAGTAAAAGTTGTAGAGAAAAAAATTCTACACAAAATAGTTCCTCTTCATTTTTTTGTTATCTGCTTTAGTTTAGCTGCAAAAAATAAAAATTAAATTTGCTGAGATGATGATACAAATGATTTGTAGAGGGGAAAACATATGTAGTAGTGTTAGTACATATTTATGTGATGCGCGCGCTGCGTGGTACAGGGCCGTAATAATTCTAGTAAGTTTTTATAATTAATTACAAAGCAAATTTAATTTTTATTTTTTGCAGCTAAACTAAAGCAGATAACAAAAAAATGAAAAGGAACTATTTTGTGTAGAATTTTTTTCTCTACAACTTTTACTTGAAACTTTTTTTTCTATTTCCTACCGTTATTAAGTTATTAAAAAAAAAGACATTTTTCAACCCTTTTTTTTCATCCCTTTCCCCTTAATTTTATTCAAAATTTCTTTCATAATATCATTATTTAAGTATTAATGAACACATTTTTACT
>NJDD01000372.1:14723-28012 GCA_002245505.1 Calephelis nemesis
CGTAAAGCCATAATGTTGCATGTGATGTAATTTGATAACATAAAAGTAAGCTAACATTTGAATGAGTACGACTTTTTCGAAAATTTTACTAAGTACAGATAAAATAGTCACCGGTCTGAAATTAGTAGGATCTGTTTTGTTACCGGATCCAAAATGGGAATTCTGTTTTGTTACCGGATTCAAAAGGGGAATCTACTTCATATTATCAGGAAACCTTCCTTCGTCAATACAACTGCGAAAAATGTCAGCGAGATATGGTACTATTAAGATCAATAATACTGCGGTGTTATCGAAAAACCCACAACTACGTTTTCTTTGAAATGATTTATAATATATTCGAAACCAGGAAAAAAGGCCTATCTGCCTGAATTTTTATGGATTTTTATCTACAAAATTAACAGAGATAACACAAGTTTAAAGGGCACAACTGTATCATTGTTTAACTTTTATTACAATAAAAGGACATGTTGTGACATATGACTTGTATTTGAACTTTTTATTTTTAATATATCTAGTGGAAAGGGCATAACTGACGTACGTTTAACATAACATGCTTATTGTTCTTTTTTTTATATAAACACTATAATAAATGTAATAAATGTAAAAAGAAAAGTCGCAACTGCCAGTTATGCCCTTTCAATATACATCATCATCATCATTTCAGCCATAGGACGTCCACTGCTGAACATAGGCCTCCCCCATTGACTTCCACTTCGGCCGGATGGAAGCGGCCTGCATCCAACGAGTTCCCGCGACCCTCATAAGGTCGTCTGTCCATCTCGTGGGTGGCCGTCCTATGCTTCGCTTGCCGGTACGTGGTCTCCACTCGAGAACTTTTCTGCCCCAACGGCCATCAGTTCTTCGCGCTATGTGCCCCGCCCACTGCCACTTCAGCTTGCTAACCCGGCTGGCTATGTCGGTGACTTTCGTTCGCCTGCGGATTTCCTCATTTCTGAATCGATCTCGCAGGGAAACCCCGAGCATAGCCCGCTCTATAGCTCGCTGTGCAACCTTGAGCTTGTTTATCAGGCCCACAGTAAGAGACCACGTCTCGGTGCCGTAGGTCATCTGGTAACACACACTGGTTAAAGACTTTTGTTTTAAGACACTGAGGTATTTCGGACGAAAAGACGCTACGCAATTTCCCGAACGCTGCCCAACCGAGTTGGATTCGTCGATTCACCTCTTTCTCGAAGTTGGACCTACCCAACTGGACCGTTTGTCCTAGGTATATATATTCGTCGACAACTTCGAGGATCGCGTTCCCAACTAACACTGGGGTGGGCGCTACATGGACATTCCGCATGATTTTCGTCTTGTCCATGTTCATCTTAAGGCCCACCTGTCGGGAAACACGATTGAGGTCTTCGAGCATTGTACTCAGGTCTTCCAGCGATTCCGCCATTATGACTATGTCATCGGCAAATCGAAGCTGAGTGAAGTACTCGCCGTTGATGTTGATGCCCATTCCTTTTCACTCCAGAAGCTTAAAAGCATCCTCCATTGCGTTAGTGAAGAGCTTAGGAGATATAACGTCTCCTTGTCTTACACCTCTCTCCAATGGAATCGCCTTTGTGCCCTGATCTTGTACTCGGACGGACATAGTGGCGTTGTTGTACAAATACTTCAACACTTCGACATAGCGATAGTCAATGTGGCACCGCTGGAGAGACTGTTCAATATACACTTACGCCTTAAAATTGTAAATGAAAAGTGGAGTTTTTATATAAAATATTAAGCGTATGTGCCTTAATACTTTTTTTCAAACAAAACCGAGATCCTAAACACATTATGTTGTACTTTTGGGCTCTACACCATCTGAGCTACAATTACTGGCCACAGTTATGGAAGTTGATTGTAAAGAAAGAGGATTATATATAAATGCGATGAAAACCAAAGTAATGGTGTGTGAAAGAGACGTAGCCAGAACGGATATTAGAGTTTTAGTTAAGGATGTGGTGCTAGATTACGTAAATTAAATTTATATCTTGGTTGTACAGGGATGGAAGGTACACCGCGGATGTAGTAAGGAGAGTGTGTGCAAGGAATAATTTGAATAGAGCCCTAGGTAATCTATTTCAAAGTTGTTTGGAAGCGAGAGTTGGGTATGTCAGAAGAAATATGAGAGTAGGATAAATTTTTTTTTTCTCCATAAGAAGCTCTACTGAGCATCTTCTTCGACATTACAATCTAGTCTATAGACTAATGAGTAATTCTAATTTCTCTTATTCTTCTAAGCTACAGTCTCTAAGTATAAGTCCATCAACTTTCACTTAGTGTCTCTAAACTTAAGTTCTATTGGTATCTTGAACTTAAAACACAGTCACTTTGTGAATCTACACAACACTACACTAGTTCATATGGCTTTGTCCTTTTCAGCCTTCTCATTGTACCTGTGATATCGAGGAGCTGGATTGCCTCGATGCTCACATGATGGTGAAGTCTATGGTGATGAGCTTCTGCACTTTTTTTATAACGTCACTGACAAACTTCACTTTGAGATCCCGATGGAGGTCATAATTTCTTATGTACCAGGGTGGATTTGCAATATTTCTAAGCACTTTGTTTTGAAACCTTTGTATACAATGTATTTTGGTCTTTTTGGTACATCCCCATAACTGTATACCATAAGTCCATATCGGTCTTAGGACTTGTTTATATATCAATACTTTATTTTGGATTGTTAATTTCGAGTGTCTGCCAATAAGCCAACACATATTTCTTTTCGTTTTTTTTTACATGAGCTTTTCAGCGTAGCTTTGTATCGAGTGTCATACCCAGGTATTTAGCTGTGTTGGAGTATGGCACTATTTTCTCATTGATGTAAATTGGTATATCTTTAACTTTTTTGTTAGTGAAATTAATATGTGTAGACTTGGCTTCATTCAGTTTGATCAGCCATTTTTTTGTCCATGACAGGACTTTGAATACAGCAGCTTGAACTTTTTCTGTTGATTCTTCTTGCGTACGTCCCACAGCAATAATAATTGCAATTGTGCTCTTTTCTAATTCCGGTATATCACAAGTACAAAGTAAAAACTAGATCGGTCCGAGCACACTTCCTTCGGCACTCCAGTTTTAATTTCCTTAAGTCCCAAATAAGCTTCTCCATACCTTACTCTAAATGTTCTTTCTTCAATATACAACGGCAAAATGTTTGCGAATTGTATAGGATGCATACGTCTTAGCTTGTAAATTAAGCCTTCGTGCCAAACTTTATCAAATGCTTGCGCGACGTCCAAGAAAACTGTCTAACAAACTTTGTTTTCTTCTAACGACTTTTCATTAATATTTGTGATTCTATGTACTTGATCGATGGTAGAATGTTACTCCCTGAATCCAAATTGATGATCTGGGATCAATTTTTTTTTCATCTAAAATGGGTTTCAGCCTTTTGAGAAGAATCTTTTCAAATAACTTTGAAATCACTGGTAGCAGTGAGATGGGTCTATAAGATGTAACATCTTGAGGAGGTTTGCCAGGCTTAGAAATCATAATGACTTCTGCTACCTTCCACAATCTAGGTACATATTTTAATCTGAATGCTGCATTAATGAGGTTTGTAAGCTTAACTATTCCTTTTTTTGGTAGATTTTTTAGTACTAAACCTGTTATTAAATCATAGCCCGGAGACTTTTTTGAACTAATTTTATTTTTTATCTCTTTGTAGATTTCTGTTGGTGAAGTTAGTTTTATATCATAATCAGATGTTTCCGTAATGTCATCTAAAGTGTTTTCATCGCCCTCTATTGGTTTGAATATATGTTCCAGATGATTAGCAAACCTGTTGGCTTTTTCTTCATCACTTGTGGCCCATTTACCACATAAATCTCTTATAGGTGAAATTTGGGTAACTGGTCTTTTCAGAGATTTTGTAGCTTTCCATATGGAATAATCAGTTCTATTGTCGTTGGTCAAATTTGTTAAATATGATTCCATACATTCTTCTTTGGGCTTTTTTTTATTTTGCGATTAAGTTTTTTGGTCATGTTATTAAGAGAATTTTTATCATGAGGACATCTTGTTTGATGCCATCTGCGCCTCTGTTGGCGCTTTTCGCTTATCAAGTCCCTTATTTCTTGTGGATAGCAATGGCTGGTTTCATATTTTCTAATTTGTGGTGTGTTGTGCCATGCTGCTTGTTGTATATGTGTTATAAACTTTTCGACCTCTACATCAAGTTGCTCAGCGTTTTGCAAAGAAACTCTTAAATTTAACTTACTCTCTAAATCAATCTTAAAACTTGTCCAGTCTGTTTTTCTACTGGCAAGTGACACACGTTGTGTTTTTTGTGATAAACATTCACTCAGATTAATTATTATCGGAGAGTGATCTGAGTTAAGATCGAAACTTTCTCTAATATTTAAAATAGTTGGTATCTATATTTTTAGTAATGAAAAAGTCGATCAAGTCTGGTATTTTATGTGGATCTGTGGGCCAGTACGTTGGTGTTCCAGTGGAAATAATGTCACCTTTAATTTAATTTATTGCATAAAGAAGTTCTTTGCCTTTTTTGTCGTAAGTCTGGATCCCCAGTGAACGTGTTTTGCATTAAAGTCTCCTCCTAAAATAAACCTTTTTCCAAGTTTTTGATAGTAGGATAAATGGGGAGAAATATTTAAAATGAGAGCTTTACGGAAAATTTGTGGTGTAACGCTCTCTGACCGCATTCATTTGAAGGAATGAGATCGGAAGTAAATGTTAGTGTTAAAATGAGAAGGGCATGCTCCGCTGGTTCGGTTATATAGAAAAAATTACCGAAAGATTGATAAAGATATACAATGCAAATGTGTATGGATGCAGGTACTCAAAGAAACATAATTTAACATTTCACGATCGAATCGTTTGGGTGTTATCTGAAGGTGGTGACAAAAAACCGAAACCGGTGTGTTTGAATGAAATGAGTAATTAATGTGGAGGAAGCTAGACAAATTAGCCGAGATTGTGAGTGCTAGCACTCTATATTCTTTGCTTTTCCCTTAAGGGACTTGGCGTGGAGACATGTATGCATGAGGTAACCTAAACGACCTTGTTGGCACATTAGTACCAGTTTTATTCTTAAAACTTATGCTTCATAATCTGTTTCCAAAATGTATGTGGACGATCTGTAAGAAAATTTATATGATATTCATTTATAACGTCATTTTTTAGCTTTTTATAATAAGCTTCACTACTATCTGCTCTACTACTACGCGACTTAACACGTTTTACGCACTTGATCTCTACGCTTCATAAGTAACTCCATATCATAAGTTATCCAAGGCCAATTATTTCCCTTAATCGTAATACGTTTAATTAGCAATAATTGATTAAGGGATGTTGTGAGAATCGTATTAAGTTTAGTAACAGCATCATTACCGTCATTTAAAGAAGCAAGATATGCCCAATCAACGCTAGCCAAGGAAGCTTTCGCATAGTATTGTAAATATCTTTAATTGACGTGTGCATGAATCGTTCAGGGGTTAAATTTTCCTCAACAACATTTAATTTAAATGTAACTAAAGCATGAGCACTTAGATAAGCAATGTGGTTCACTGCGACTTTATGAACGCAGAACATACAAGGGTCCATCAGCGATTCGATTTTATTGTTTAACAATTTTGCCACTTAGCCCTACACATCACAATATAAAATAAATATTGATGATTCTCTTATTGATATTTTACTTTTATCATCCTAGGCACATGTAGTTGACCATGGTCAACTCTTTGCTCCAGGATTCTCACGTCATGATTTGATCCATTTATCCTACAAATTAAAACCTCCAAATCCTCGGCCACCTATTTTAAAAATTCGCAACTTTGCACAAGTTAATCGAGACGATTTAATCGTTGATGCATCTGCTTTATATTGGTCAAATGTTTATGATAGCCCGAACGTGGATGCTAAGGTTGACCATTCAAATTCTAATGTAATGTCTCTGTATGATAGATACGCCCCTTTCCATTTTGTTAAAATTAAGAGACCACCAGCTACTTGGATGTCTAGTGAAGTGCGACTATCTATGAAAAAACGTGATCAGGCTTTCAGACGATTCAAAATGTGCAGGTCCAGTGAGAACTGGTGTGCATTCAAACTGGCCAGGAACCGCTGTAATCAGAATCTGAGAGCAGCTTAACGTCAACCTAACATTTGGAAATTCTTGAATTCACTTTGTGTAATTTCCCCATCTGGTCACTGTCCACCAAATGTCACTGCTAACGATTTGAACCTTCATTTTTCATCTGCACCACTAATGGATCATACTATTAAATTCCAAGCTTTTTTAAGGTAGCAAAGGTGTTTTGCTTTCTGATCCGTTTAACTTTTCTCCTGTAACAGATGAGTATACGTCAAAAATTGTTCTTTCAATTAAATATACAGCAGTGGGTTGTGATCAGGTTAGTCGCGTTGTGATATTTCTCATTACAGATATTGTTGTTCTAGTTGTTACACATATAATTTTTTTTTCTTTATCATTCGGTCAGTTTCCTGCTCTTTGGCGTAAAGCACTTGTTATTCCTCTTCCTAAAATTTCAAACCCAGTTTCACCGAATAATTTCAGGCCCATATCCATCCTTCCTTTTCTTTCCAAGATTCTTGAAGCAGCTGTTCATCGTCAAATGACGAAGCTTTTATCGGAAATTAATTATCTAAGTCTTTATCAGTCTGGATTCCGCGCAAGACATAGCACATTATATAAAAAAGGGGATACTTGTGAAACGAACAATTATAGACCAACAACTTTAGTTCGTGTAATTTCTAAAATTTTTGAAAAAATAAGGTATGACAAATTATACAGCTATTTAATTACTTTTAACTTATTAAAAAATAATAAATATGGATTTAGAAAAGGCACGCAACACACAAGGCTACAGTATTTGCATGTTTTGACTTAGTTAAGAAAATAACTGAATGTCTTAATAGCAAAAAGTATCCACTTTATGTATTTTTAGACATGAGTAAAGCATTTGATTTTGTATCACACGAAATTTTGTTAACAAAACTTGAGTGATATGTCATTAGAGATAAATCGTTAGATTGGTTTTTAAGCTATTTAGAAAATAAAAAACAGTGTGTTGAAATATCTAGACTAAATGGTAACCGCGAAAAGGTCTACACTTCGAATTATCTTTTTAATGACTGCGGTCTAACACAAGGTAGCGTTTTAGGCCGTTTACTTTTTTTAAATTTACATAAATGATCAGCCTAATGCTATTAACCATGATTCTGTCTTATTTTCCGATAATACTATCCTTCTCATCATGTGTAATAATTGAAGTGATTTAGCTAAAGAAACCACTGTAACTTTAAATAAAGTGGCAGAATGGATACATAAGCATAATCTTCAAATAAATCTTACAAAACCGAAATTAGTCGAATTTCAGGCACACTATAAAGAAACTAACAAAATAACAAATATTTTTAAATAATACTTTTATAGAGAATGTAGATTTTATCAACTTCTTAGGAGTTAAAATTAATAAATATTGCAATTGGAAATCACATATTGACTCTCTATACAATAAAATTGATAGGTTTGTATACGGATCATGAAGCATAAGAGAAGTAGCAGGCTTGGATGCATCTCTCTTAGCATATCTCTCTCTCTTATCATGAGTATGTTTCTTCGGTTTTGCAATATGGTATTTCTATTTGGGTAAATTCTGTAGATTTAATTAGAATCTTTAGAGTACATAAGAAGTGTATTCGCGCCATAACACTACAGTGTTAACCAATTGCATTCATGCAAACCACTTTTTGAATCACTTAAAATTTTACCTTTACCTTGTTTGTATATCTTGGCTATATGTGTATTTGTAAAAAAACATTATCATCTGTTTAAAACAAATGCTGCAACGTTAGGAATTTCATGTTTTAGAAATATTGAGAAATTGCATGTACCGAACCAAAAACTTAATATTTATAAAAATAATGTTTACTGCATGTCCATTCGTATATACAACCAAATTCCTGATAATCTCAAATCACTTCTATTAAAAAGATTTCGAAGGAAGGTATTTGACTTGTTGTTAGATAAAACATATAGTGTCAAGGATTTTCTTGTAGATAAGAATTTATAGTAAAATAACTAATAATTATTAACCAAAAATAATGAAAGGTATGGTTGCCGAGGAGTTTGTTTTGCTCTTTCTTCTCCTGTCTGGCTAGGTTTAAAAACGGTGGTAGTTTAAGATAGACAGGGTTAAATTTAATTATAGTTATAAAATGTTTTTGGTAATAAATAATTAAACTAGTTATAAATATAAATAATTGGCTTAAAAGTTAAAGCATTTGTACCTAATTAAATAATATTTTTTATAAATGTTAAAATGTTTGCACACCAAAATATGGTAGAATGTGTTGATATACTTAAATATTTTTGTAACATCTCATTTAGACACATATTTCGCAAATAAATAATTTTCTTACTTTCTTTCTTTCACAAATACAGCTCTCCTTAAAGTAACAGATGATTTTAGACTTGCTATGGACCAATCAAAATTAACTATTATAGTCATAATAGACTTTTCTAATGCTTTTCACTATGACATTTTAACCGCAGTGCCTGCACACCTTGGCCTTTCGTCGTCTTCACGGGAATGGTTCTCATCATATATCAGACATCGTCAGTAAGCAGTTCGAATCAATGAGGGTTTGTCTACTTGGTGCAATTCGGTGGCAGGTGTCCCCCAAGGTGGAATATTGTCGCCGCTTCTTTTTTCTATAGTCATAAATCTGATTACGGAATGTTAGAAATGTTCACACCATCTGTATGCGGATGACTTACAAATGTACACTCATACTGACTCAAATAATATCAACGAAGCCGTGCGTCGAATCAATATGTATTCATCAAATTAGTTGTTATATTATTTACACACTGTTTTTTGTATTGATTACGTGATTATTTATTAGTATCTTCACGCCCATATCCCCGAAGAGGTAGGCAGAGTCACAACCAGGGCACCCACGACTAGCCGAAGACACTAAGTCCCATAATGTGATAGGTGGCAAGCTTATCGCCAACCGGGCACATTTCCAATCCCGACCAACATTTTTTTTATTAGAAAATTGGAAAAATCCAATTTTCTTTATGTTGGCCGACCCGGGATTATTATTATTATTTATTAATACAAACAATTTTTAAAATAAAAATTAGTTTATTCCTATCTACCGTAGACTACACAGAACCTAGCCAAAAAGGAGACGAAACGGCGAAATAAATAAGAAAGAGGAAATGCAGAGTTCCTGAATGAAGGTTGGAGTGCTTTGACAAGGAGGAAGATAATCGATATGTTTCCCATTGACATTAACATCTACCACTGGAATGCTACGGCGCGTGTAATATAAGACTTATATTATGTGTGCCTAAATTAAAATGGGATGGGGATTTGATTAATAATATTGCAATTTGAGTTTTGCATGCGCTAGCTATTTCTTTCACAATAAACTAACTACTTTACGTATTCACCCTTGCATGTCGACTTTGATATTCATTATGATTTCCTTACAATGCTACTAAGGGGAAACACTCGTATTGTTTTTCGTGTTACATATATGCTTAATGTTATTATTTTATAAATATCCTACCCGTTTCGCTTATAACAGCATCATCAGAGCTAAATAAACTTAGTTGAGCAGTTTCAAGTAGCTTCGCCTGCATAATTTGGCTTCAACGGCATCGATTTTGATGCAAAATGAATAAAATGACAAAGCCTATGTCAGTCAGGGATAATGTAGCATTCTATAGGTTAAAAAAATTTTTAAATCGGTCTAGTAGTTTCGGAGCCTATTCATTTCAAACAAACAAATATTAAACCTTTCCTCTTTATTATATTTATATACGTAAAACAGTACTAACGTTTCTTCATTTAAATATAGGTATGAAAATTTGCAAATTCTACTAAGCGCCGACGATGGAAGATGTCAATGGTGGTGGTTCAGTCCGAGTGTCGTCATAAGACCGACAGTATAATATGTTTCTTATAATATACCATATTTTTTTTCAGACCACTTTGCATTTGCAACTTCAAGTGGGTAATATTGAGAATTTAAAAACACTGCCACATTACTTAGTTTGCAATTATCAAAATCAGAACCGTCTCTAATTATCATACTTTTTACTGCTTTTTTTGGAAATCAAAAATCACATACCTTGGTTTTTAGGGTTCCGTAGCCAAAGATCCTTATAGATCCGCCAAGTCTGTCTGTCCGACCGTATGTCACAGCCACTTTTTCTGAGTAACTTGGTAAGTAAATGTATTCTGTTAACCGCATTAAGATTTTTACAGATAATTTCAAAATGACAATAATTGATTTTGGGGATCCCTATTACCAGAAACTAGAACTAAAACTCATTTTTTTTACCAAATCTAAAATAGTGTGGGGTATTTGTGGATAGGTGCTCAAAAATGATATTGAGGTTTCTAATATATATTTTTAAACAGAATTGTGTGTGAGATAGGCACTTTCAAAGTTTTAAAATGTGCCTCCCCCTGTAACTTCTAAATGCACCCCACACAGGGGGAGAAGTTGAGCGAGGAGACACGACGTGCACCATTTCGGGGTCCCAGTGGCGACAGGCAACCCCGTATCTGCATTGGGCAAGATAAAACGCCCATCCCTCTCCTCCGCAGGCCTTAAAGTTCCTCGTATCCCCTCTTGGGCAGAGGGGTGCTGAGGAGCAGCCTTCCTAGTCCAAATCGTTTTGCCGTGGCCCCAGTATGGCTTCGGTTACTCAGTCCCCTCTTCCCACCGCGACAAGTCTTGGACCCTTGGAGGTAGCATTGCGCAACCTACGCTCCTAACAACCCTTAAAATATATTGTGCTATGGCTGTAATTTCAGAATTTACTGACGCAATCCACAACCTCCGTGTGTAAAATGAATTGAAAGAACTTAGATACTAGTTTCTGCTACGAAAGTCTTCATGGGCGATTTTATGAATTCATGATTATTGTTGCTATGTTACTATAAATTATCATTTTGTGCACTAAACTGTTACTTTAACGTTTACCTTGCAAGATTACACTATTTGCGAATGTTGTTTTACTAGAGCAATTATAGATTTTTTTATTTTAATGTCTTCATTCTTTACATGGTCATTCATTTTATTTTGTTACAAAAAATCTACTTTTTCTAAATCCAAAAAACGAGTTGTTTCAACTTTTCCGAAATTCTTTGGAAAACTTTGCACACAAACAAATGTTGAGGCTTGAGCCAAAATAATAATTAATTAATCGAAAAAAAATATTTTTGCAAATGAATGCCTATAACTGCCTTTATTTAATTCAAATATTTATTAATGTTACAAAATAGTGATGCATTCAGACATTTGAACATTTTTTTTAAATTTTGCCCTATCTATGTCAGAGCTTACATATTCATCAAACTTGTGCCGTAAATTTACATTATCTTGTTTGAATATTATCAAAAATTTACATTGTTACGCACTAGCTACTTTGGTACTTTTAAATATGTTTGAGATAGATAAAAACAATATAAATTACTGTGTCTACCCGTCGTGAAACAATTTCGTACGTTAATTTGTTTTCACAAGCCACATCATCAAAAATAATAACAGAATCAAGCAGTTTATCGTTAAGATGAATAAATTCGTCATCATCTTTACTAATATTATAAAGATGAAGAGTTTGTTTATTTGTTTGCTTGAACGTACTAATCTCAGAAATCACTGGTCCGATTTGAACATTTTTTTTACTTTTAGATAGACCATTTATAGAGTAAGGCTATTGGCTATAAATCATCAGGAGCGGAGCACCAATAAAGAATATTCAAAATCGGATTTTTTTTTCATATTGAGAACCTTTTTTTCTTCTTCTTTGAAAATATGCAGAGGTAGGTTAATTCTGGCGAAAAAATTTGGCACATTAAACAAATTTTCCGTTGATAAGCGATATCATATCGTATAGTAATACATTTTGGAGTAATTAGTTTTCCAATTATTTGTATTCTTGCATAAATTATACCATATTATATGCTTATAAATACAAAATTGTCGACAAAAGTATTTCAACTTTTTCGGCATCTGCCACTGCAAAACGGCTGCGACTTCTGCAATGAGACACATGGTGAAAACGAACTTGACGTTGAGTCCAAACATAAAGAACTTTCTTTCGCTTGAAATTTTATTAGGAACTTTAATTCTGACCTTCTTTAAACCTCGAGTGACTGCTCTTGCCACGCTACCCCACTCTACACTCTATATCCCGTTCTTTTAATGTCAAGTTACCATCAGGCACAATCAGGGCACCTATGACTAACCGAAGACACTATGTGTCACAATGTGGCAACCCTATATCCAACCGGGCTTACATCTAATTCCGGGGAAGAGTCAACGTTATTTTTGTTAGGAAAATCAAACTAAACACATTCTATTTCTTTTTTCTATTGCCCGACTCAGGGGTTGAACCCAGGACCTCAAGAAGTCATTTTCGACGCCGGACGGTTACACCATACAGACGACGTTTATTTCTAAATTTAAAAAAGTCATATGCTAGAAGTTTCCATAACTTTGGATGCAGTTGAATTTCACAGGAAATGCCGAAGTGCAGATAAAACTGTAGAGACAATAACGTATTCCTACGAGTACTATCTATCTGAGGTAAAATAAGAAAATACAAATTGAATGTTCCGTTTTCACCAAAAAATTGCTGATTTGATTTTAATATCAAAAAATGGAATAAACTTTGAAGAAGGATGTAAGCTACTTTTCTTCTCCAAAATTTCAACGGGTAACTTTGGAGAGATAAGTAAATAGACTACGCGGGCGAAGTCTCTGGTAACAGCTAGTAATTATGTATAAAAAGATTTTCTGGTGGAACTTTTTCTGCAAACTGTTTGAAAAAACTACATTTTTGTTGAAAGCTAGTTTTGGAATGCAAGTTAAATTTTTTGAACATTAAACTATTTCTATGACGTAGGTACATATGTGTATAAATACTATATACTCGTAGTACGTATTGCGTAATTTTTTTTTACAGTTTGTTATTAAACATATTTTGTTATTTAGAAAAAGAACATCACGCTTCACATAAAACTAACTTCCTTTTATTTTAAAATTTTGAACTTGTAACGGGACTGGTTGTATAACCAACTATCCTTGGTATGTATAAACAAAGTATTGTTTCTTTTGTATTGTGATAATATTAATTACGACCATTCATTTTTCCACACGTTGATGTATAACTGTAATTACGGCTTAAACAAGTAGCTACATTTGAATAATTAATCATTGTAATTTTATTAAAACATATTTTGTAGAGTATCAAACATTTTACAAAATAA
>NJDD01000373.1:1750-17357 GCA_002245505.1 Calephelis nemesis
TTTTAGCCGGTTCGAGTCCGACATAATTTGCTGTTCTCCCCCGAGAGCAGTGGGTATCCGGGGGGATTTTCCACACTTAAAAAAAACGGTACGCTGCCTTAAGCTAGATACTTTTTTGTTAAATTTCACGCGGACAAAGTTGTGGGCACAGCTAGTATGTTACATTAACGCCCTTGTAAATCTAGGGTATCATGAGATATTGAGTAGAATTTGGATTATAGTACTACTATTAAAATTGTGCGCTTAGGTTTTACACTTTTTACTCTTTTCATACTTGTGTTTTTAAATTGGCTGACCTAATCTAAATTTAATCGAAATTATTCAAAACTAATTAGGATTCCGAAGCTTGACGAATAAAGACGAAGCGCATAATTTAAATAGTGCTACTATAGATACCTTTATACAATTGTACGTAACGTAAGAGATTAACTTCCTATTCGTCAGGAAGCGACGCACCAATAACATCAAATGTGTCTGTGGGCAGTGGTTGTCTTACACCAGAAGAGCCGACTGTTCATTTATATAGTCAAACAATCAATAATCAAACGCAGTAAAACAGCAAAATCTACTCCAACTTTTTTTATTAGGTAGCACGATTTGTTAATATGTTTCTTGAAAGATAGCAAATGGTGTCGAAATGGTTACTAGGTGGTAGAGTTTCGCAGCGACTCGCCCGGATTGCTACCTATTCCTGTCGCCATAGCGTCATGACGTGTTCCGGTTCGGAGGGTGAAGTAGCCGGTAAACGTACTTTTGCTCGAGGCCTAACATCCCGGTCTCAGGTTGGCAACGCACCATTACCACCTTTGGTATCGCCTAGAGAGGCGGCGTGAATTTCTTAACATCAGGAAATCCGTATGTTTGTTTGCCTTCCAACATCATAAAAAAAAGGTCCTACGTAAGTATAATCAACATCCTAGTACTAGTTCTTGAATTAGACTTAATAATATATAACTTTTAATGAGGTCGTAATCATCAATTATAATTAATGTAATAATATGTCGGTATAAATCGAAAACCACTAAGCGGCATGACGATATCAATGCGGATTAATACGGGTTATTAACCCCGTGTTGGTCCGGGTTCCTTTGCAGAATAGACCATCTGCTTTCCTACCAGGTAGCTCGTAAAAGGCGAGCATAGGCTTAACGTCACTAACACCGTGACATCTGAGTAGGTCGTAGAGTTTTGCAGCGACTCATCCGGATTGGTACCACTGCCTTACCTATTCCTGCCGCCACAGCAGTTCCGGCTTGGAGGGTAAGGTAGCCGGTATAATTACTTTTGCTCGAGGCCTAACATCCCGGCCTCGGCTTGGCAACGCACCATTACCACCTTTGGTATCTCAAGGCAGCGCAAATTTCATACCATCAAGACATCCGTCTGCTTGTTTGCGTTATATCATAAAAAACATGGAACATCTACAGAATCATGGTTTATATTTTAAAAAAGGATCCTCAAAATCGGTTTGCTATTGGCCGACTAATCACGCAAACAAAAACCATGCAGCCAAATTGAGAACTCCTTCTTTTAATCAGTTACAAAGAATTTTTTTTAACAGTCTTAGAATCTGACCAAGATAACCACCATGAGGGTAATATATTAAGAATATGATACGGTATAATAATTTTCCAACGCCATTTATCGTGCTAATGGAGACTGGTTGAAATATCGTGGTCATATGGGTCACTGTCCCTAACGAGGAGGCTCGGAAACAAAACCCGGGACATTATTCATAGAACAAAGGTTACGTGGAAAAGTATTTAATAGCAGCATTCTTGGAAATTATTTATTCTTTTGTTTTCGAAGTGGAAACACGTTTTCTAGTCCAGCTCAAGTAACATCTTTGTATTATTAACATCTTTGTATCTTAGGAGAGGGTGATAAGAAACTCATTCGGATACCAATAAGTAAGAATCTTCACGCCCATTTCCTCGAATAGGTAGACAGAGGCACAACCAAGGCATCCAAGACTAGCTGAAGACACTAAGTCTCACAATGAGATAGGTGGCAAGGCTATCGCCAACCGGGCACATATCCAATTCCGGGCAACGTTACTTTTATTAAAAATTTTAAATACACACTTTAAATTTTTTTATTGTTGCCGACCCGGTATCGAACTGAGGACCTCAAGAAGTCAAATTCGACGCCCCACCGCTAGACCACAGAGGTTATGATACCTATAATCCACACAATTAGGTATAACAAATGCGAAAGTCTATCTGTTGCTCTTTCTCGGTTAAGCCGCTGAGTAAGCAAACAGCTGTTTACCAACGTTCAAACATAAGCTAACTTTTCATCAAAAATCCACCCCCACAGGACTGCTACAGGGGATGAAAATTTGTATGAAAATTGCAACTATTCGAAGATAACGAAGTCGGGGGCAAATAAAACTAGTTTATGGTAAGGATAATTTTACCTCTATTCTTACAGTATCGGATCAGTTTTTGTAGGTCATCGAACAAGTGTCTCCGGATGTTAAGACGTTATAGGCTGAAGCGTCGTTAAAAAAAGGGATTAAGCACCTCATTATCCGAGTGGATAGCGCAAACGCCTAACTTCACCAATTAACCGCAGGGCTTGGATTTGATTCCTGATGGGTGTAGGCATTTATGTGATAAATATTTAAATGTCTTCATTTCTGGGTCAGAACACAGTACAGATATGAAACAGTATGGACACTACCTACAACGTTTGAAAGATTAGGGTTTGTAGAAATTTGTATAATTTGTGCAGATGTTTATTTATTTTCTATTACCGCTATTCTAACGACAGTGCTCGCTAGTATCGTATTGCAGACTAGAAGGTAAAACAACATTATCGAATTGTTACTTCAATACTGAGTTTCCGCCACTTCACAATTATATAAATATAAACTTTTACCACACATTCGTATTTAAGACTTAAAAATACTCTATGTTATCTACTTTTATTACCTACGTCGAGAAATGTGTGTCCAAAGTTTTATGATTTTTAGTTTAAGAGTTTTTGTGTTAAAGTGTAACAAACAGACATTCGAATTTATAATATTACCAGGGATGGATTTCATATATTTGTCAAAAGAAATAACACAGAACATTTAAAATATTTATGATTTTGGTTTAATTTAAATATTTTTGTTACAAATCAAATATATTCTCTCCTCTTTGCAAATGCGATACTAAGTCCTCCAGAAGAATGTCTGGAACTGTGTGAGTGTTGTGTCCGGTGGGTGTCCGTGGACCGTCCGGACCGGATCGACGGAAGTGACCGGATCTCGTCCTTCGCCTCTGCATCTGCTAACGCTTCCGCACTTCCGGTCAATGGCTTTGAAGGTCTCTTCACTGGTTTGATATCACCGCTGAATGTGAGAGCGAATTTCAGTTCTTCAATCAGTTCATATTTAAAGGTTGTCTGAAAATAAAAAAAAAAACTTTGTTTTATTTCACAATAGTTTTTCACTTGCTATTTTGTCAGCGTAGAGTAGATTTTCATACAAACTTCTGAAAGCCGTTTAGGGGAATTTCTAAAAAGTAGCTTTTTTGAGCTTCATTTATTTACCTTTATGCTTATGGAATTTTTTAGGTCGGTTTAGTGTTGATTTAGCCATGAAAGCGTAAGCGACAGACAGACTTTTCTTATAATAATATTCTGGGCCCTTGAAATGTTAGGCCCATGAAAATAAAAAAGACTTCGTCTAAATTTAGAAAATCTCTTAAGGCCCCATACCTACTCAGTCAGCCAGAAGAGCCAATCACCGCGCTCCCCCATTCCATGATTACTATGAAATATTGCGCTCTAAAGTAAACGTCTTAAGCGACAAATCGCTATTTTTGACACTATAAAAGTAATTTGAAAAAATGTATAACTATAATAACTGAAACACTTATATCTTTTAGGTATAGTACTTATCTATATTTAAGTTAAATCTGGTGTCGATATTTTCATATTCGAAGTAGACATTTGCATTTTGCTTTCAAAAAAGGGTTAACTTTTTGTTTTTTTTCTATCAAGCAAAGTAAAATGAATCTTGTTTTGGAAACACTAGTCTAGTAAAGCATATTCATGTTAATCTTGCGTATTTTTGTCAGCAAGATCCATGATTGCTTTGTATGAAAAAAAAAACAGTAAACTGCTGACGTATTTTAGCGTATATGGCCCCTTAACTGCGAGTAGGTACCGACGTGAGATAGATACGGAAAGTGACTGCCTGACCCGGCTTTGCTCGGACGTTAATTTTTTTGATCATAAATTGAGATCCAAGCTATCCTCTCTTTCAAGTTGGATCACACTGCACACGGTGTACAAATATGATTGAAATCGGTTAAGTAGTTTAAGAGTCCATCGCAAACAAAGAAAGGGACACGTAATTTATATAGATTGAGATGGAATATGGCGGATTTGTTTCAAATGTTTGCCGATTTGGTTTGTACTGTTAATAAAGAAATAGTGTAAAATTCTAAGGGATATTTTGCACATTGTTTTAATATAAGAAAACGGCTCACTTGATGATAATATTATACAATCGATGCCCAAAAACACAATAGATGTAACTGGTGTGTTGTTATTTGTGGTAGGGATTTCAGCCCACTTGCTCAACCTTAGAAGGTAAGGTATGTATTTAAAAGTAAAAATTTGGATGACGAATTACAAAACGTCGAAATTGACGAGTATTTTAAACCGTAAATCTGATTGTGTGTAGTTTTAAAAAATCTGGTAGGTAATGAGCCCCGAACTTACTCCATATTTGACAGATCTCTTGAAAACACCCCAAAGCATGTCCAGTATGGATATAAAAAGGCCGATGACACATCCCACTCCGAGGACGACGAACGCTCCCAACATGTTCTTCATACCAAGCTGCTTCTGGTCTTCATCTCGTTTTTCCTTAAATAGGTAAAGAAAAGACTTATTTGCCATGTACGACAAAAAACCTATAAACACTTCTTTTTTCAAAAGAATATAATGCGTCTAAAAAATTCAAAATAAACATATTTTTTTGTGTAAAAAACCGGGCCGGATTTTAAGGTCTGCAGGCAAAGTATGTGTGTTTGTGTTATTTGTCAGAAACACAACTGGACGAACACTGTCAAAACGGGGCCAATCACAAAACTTGATCCGTCTTATTAATAACTATAGACTAAAGTACTCGTAGGTTTGACATTAAACTAATTTTTTATTTTATTTTTTTAAGTATTGGAAGACTGAAATTCCCACTGCCAAAGGTTGTAATAGTGCGTTGCCAACCTGAGGCCAAGATAGGCCTCTATCAAAACTAAGTTTACCGGTTACCTTATCCTCCGGACCGGAACATGTTAATGGCAAGCACTGACGTTATGGCAGCAGGAATAGGTAAGACGGTTGTACCAATCTGGACGAGTCGCTGCGAAACTGTACCACCTAGCCAGATGTTACGGTGTTAGTGATGGTAAGCCTATGCTCGCCTTTTACGAGTTGCCTGGCTGAAAGGCAGCTGGTAGTTTCTGCAAAGAAGCTCGGACCAACACGGAGAAAACTAAAAAGATTGTGAAACTATAACTTAAGTTTTGGAGGACATCAATCAATGTTTATTGATAACAAGGAGTGTGCTTAGATAACGCATTTTTAGCCCCCAACTAAAAAGGGAAGTGTTATAAGTTTCATGTGTCTTTGTACGTTCGCATGTAAGTGTGTGTTTGTATGTGTCTTTGTATTGAACGGATGGACTGATTTTGATGCAGATTTTTGTTTTAAAGTTGATGTTATACTTTAATTGATATCCATACTATACTGACCCTGTAAATTTACTTCCTATATCAAAAAAAATATTAAAAAATCTCACCCCACATTTTCCACCACCCCTTTTTTCCTTCCACCAAATGTCCTTTAGTTTCTGAATTTCTCCGCGTTCCTTCAACTTCAGCAGCGCGTCGTCTATGTATTTTTTGTAAGGAGAACCTGAAGAAAGTTTGATCCATAATCTACAAAATGTCCTTTTCAAATAAGTCATCAAATTTTAAAAAGTGTTCAGAAAATTTTATAAAAATAATCACACAAAAATTTAAGATTTTTGTGTGTATATTTCTGAAATGACATTTGGTTTGCAATAATATTGTTTCCTCATTTGAACTATATACTTAATGTACTTTTTTGTTTTAATTATTTAAATCAGTAAATATTTTATATATTATGTTTCTGTATTAAAGTATATATTATTACAGAGTTGGTCCTATCTTTAGTCTATTATATTTATATTATGCTAGTAAGTTAGAGCTAATAAGCTGTCCCGGCGAACTTCGTTTCACCCGTTCAGTATGAGAAATAATAAAGTATTATTTTTCCCATTTTCCCTGCAACTTTCCCGGTTTTTCTTTTCGTAAGAACCTTCTCCTGATCATAAGTAACACAATAAAAAAAGAATTAGCCAAATCGGTCCCGTCGTTCGGAAGTTATGCGCTTACCAACACATTTAGCGATTCATTTTTATATTATAGATTATGTGTACTTGTACATTGTTATAAAATCTTTATTGTATTAATACAGTTTCATACTGTAATTGCCGGTAATTATATAGAGCTATTATTGTTATTATTATTAGAATTACCTTTGGTATTCTATTTTAAGTTTAGTTTGAAAATTTACAATCTTCACTGTTTTTTAGTAACTATAATAATTTTTGTGTTGTTGTAAAATGTGTTTTTTTTTTCTTTTGTCAAATTTTTGTGCATTTGTGTTTTTGTCACCATTACCCAGGGTAAACTGGGAGAAAATGCCTTTTTGGCATTAAGTTCGTCTTTGTACATTTATTTTAGTGCAATTAGGATTAAATAAATAAATAAAGTACGTCATTTATGGATCGTTCGTTTTTTTAACCGCCGATGGAAAATGAGGGATGTATGTTTGTCTGTGGCATCATAACATTTTACTGGATTGACGGATTTTCATAGGATTTTTCGTTTAAAGACAGGCGCGTTCGAGATGGTTTTTAGATACATCACACATATATTTTTTTTTATAACTGGCGTGTTTGTATGAAAAGGGTAATGAATGTGAAGGAAACCCGACAGGTTTGTCAAGATCGTGACGGTTGATACTCGATACTCTTCGCCTAACCCGTAAGGGACTTGGCGCGAAGATATGTATGTTTATGTGTATGTATAGTTATTTAGGAAATAGAATGCTGAAGTGTTATATAGGCCACTTTTTGTCCCTATATAAAAACGGGTGCCACTTTTTGTCCACATAACAAAACGGGTTCTACGGGAGGTAAACAACACATGGACATAGCCGCACGCAAAATCCAGTATCCCTTAAAACTAATCCATATAACAAAACATGTTTTACATAAATAACATCAAATATATCAACGTCTAACATATTCAAATGTTTACAATTTATATGCTTTTTATACAAACTTCACCTTTCTTCATGCCAATGCCATAACTTTTGGAGTCCAGCAAATCGCCCACTTGGAGCAAATCGCAATGTCTCTCCTTGGTATATTCAATTGAAGTCGATTCCATGAAAAATGCATAAGCCTGTCTCTCTGCGCTGAAAAATGAATAAATTGTTCGTTCATTCGTGTAGCATTCATGTGTCTACATATTATGTTAGGGATAACTTAATATTTTAATAAAACAAAAAATGCAAAAAGGTTTTTACTTGAACTACCTTCGCTTCAGTGAATCTTGAGATAAAATTGAATTTTAACCGAGTTCAAAAAGACGAGGAGGTTATCGATGCAGCCGGTATATTTTTTTATGTATGTACACCGATTTCTCCGAGGTTTCTGAACCGATTTACGAAATTCTTTTTTTGTTTGATGCGGGATAGTTTTGAATTGGCCCATAAAAATTTTATTCAGGTAGGTCCATTCGTTTTTTTCCTATCCCAAAGTTTAGTTTAATAAATTTAATCATATTAGCAATAAACTAAAAAGTATTAAATAAAAATAATCGTCTACAAAACTAAAAAGTAAAAAATAATAAAGATTGAATATTAATTATATACTAAATATTACTTGTAGGCGCTATTTATTTATAGTTTTGAAGTCAATTAAATACTTACTTATAATGTAATTATTAGTTTAAGGCTTGGCACCGACTTCAAACCTATTAGTAAACACCGCATACAAGTAACAGGTAGTATATAATTAATATTAAACCTTTACTACTTTTTACTTTTAAGTTTTGAAGTCGGTTTTAATAAACGTAGTTATTTTTATTATAAAACATAGACAAAAAAATACGAATTTCGTGGAATACCTGAAGAAGGTTTTGATGTATAATGTTGAAGTTTTTATAGAATATATTGAAATATGACGATGTTAGTTCCGCGTATCGAAAGGATGTAAACATATTCAGACCTTTTGTTGAAAACGCTGACAAAAAACCCTTTGAGTTATCGTAAAATAATGTATGGTTGGATTGCTCCTCTTTTATAGATCTACAAAAAAGTCTGCGTTGATACTGTGTCTTTATCTATAGCTGTTTTGTTTTGAGTTATAATTATTCACATTTAAACTTTTAACACTCTTCAACGGAAACACCTTTAGTGAGCGGGATAAAAATTGTCCTGTAACTTTTCTTGGCACTTAAAGTGCCCTCCTACAAAATTTCTGTACGATCGGTTCAGTAGATATATCGTGAATTGTGGACGAAGAACAGACAAACAAAATTATAGAAATGCGTTCTGCTGCTCATTGTTAGTCGGTTAAATCTATTTATTTAGTATCTTCAATATACACAATTCATTCTCCTACTGATTTCTTTTAAGTACTAGCCGACCCGTCAAATTTCATATAGCTTGACATTAACACCTACTAACAGTTTGCATGGACAAAATAAAATATTGTTTTTCCTTTTTCCCTACAATTTTCCAATTTTTATAAGAAACTTTTCCTGACCAACTACACAACAAAAAAAAAATTAGCAGAATCGGTCCATCCGATCATGCGTGTTCCGATGACTTCGTGAAAGTCATTTTTATATTCACAGATATAAAGCTTATAGACATATATATTAAAACAGAAACAAAGTATTAATGTTTTCCACAATTTCGGCACAGATAATTTTGGGCTAGTTCTGCTTCAGGTCGTTATGCGATACGGTCCATTTCTTTCGAGGCCTCAACTCGACTGTATGTTTTTTATTTGTGATAGCTCAATGCTTTTTACTGGTTGAACCAATTGTAATTATTGTTTATGTTAATACGCCAAAAAAGTGCTTTCCTATTTAACTTGATCGGGATTTGATGTTTGTTTTGAGACTAGAATGTCACACCGCAGTTAAGAGGACTGTGTAGTAGGGGAGCTCAGGAGAGGAATTTTGCACTAACTCGAATACTATTTGACGTTTCTGATTGCGGCAGTAAGTCTCTGTCTTACGGCCAGATTAAATGACATAATTAACGACCACATAAAATGACATCAAGTTGTCAAGATAATGAGAAATTGAAGTATAATTGATATAATTAAAGTCAGCTTTATCACCATACACGAAATTTATTTGCACCAACTTTTAATTGAAATATTTGATTGACTTATGAATGATTACTGTGATCGATTCTAATTTTAGCTGTATTTTAATATTGACAATTTTAATATTAGGCTTTATGGCTTAAAACTGGAATTTCATTTAAAAAAAACTAAATTCGTTATTTGTTAATTACTTATCTAAATTTTCAGTGTCATGTAAAAATAGTCATATATTACTTGACGTCGATAAGTGTCCTACGTCGAATAAACAAAATTTGAATTTGAATAAGTATAAGATACTAGATAAAAATAAATTTTAAATAATGTTTCACCAAATTTTATTTTGCGGTGAAACTTATGTTAGCGCAAGTTTTGTTTGAGCTTCCGATACGAACGAAAAGTTCGTCCTCAATGTGTCTAAAGCAATACAACTTTGCAACGTTCAAACTTAAACATACATGCCACAACAAAAGCTACTATACTTCGAAGACAACTGTTATAATCTTTAAAAAGATGAGCGTTATGTAATGTATAATGCTGAAGCTACACGTTAGCCAATCTTCCACAAACCATCAACCACAAATAAAAACGTGTGGATTGGGTGTTGGCTGGGTTTTTATATGTTTGCCAACATTTGATCAAATATTGGTTATTTGACACAAATCAAAGGAATTGGTCGTAAGCGCTTAAAAGTCAACACGTTTCATACATTTTTAAGTTTTTTTTTTATAATATTGAAAGGGAAACAAGCAGACGGATTTCCTGATGGTAAGAAATTCTCGCCGCCTAGAGACACCAAAGGTGGCAATGGTGCGTAGCCAACCTGGGGCCGGGATGTTAGGCCTCGAGCAAAAGTAACTTTACCGGCTATCTTACCCTCCGAACCGGAACACGTCATGTCGTTATGGCGGCAGGAATAGGTAAGGCGGTGGTACCAATCCGGGCGAGTCGCTGCGAAACTCTACCACCTAGTCAGATGTCACGGTGCTAGTGACGGTGAACCTATGCTGGCCTTTTACGAGCTGCCTGGCAAGGAAGGCAGATGGTCTATTATACAAAGGAGCCCGGACCAACACGGGCCATTATAAACACAAACATGTGGATCGGGTTTTGGGCTGGTTTTGTATATTTTTGCAAAGATTTGATCGAATGTTGGTTATTTGACACAAATCAAAGGATAGACCAGCAGAATAGACCATCTGCCTTCCTGTGCCAAGCAACTCGTAAAAGGCGAGCATAGGCTTACCGTCACTATCACCGTGACATCTGACTAGATGGTAGAGTTCAGCAACGACTCGTCCGAATTGGTATCACCGCCTGATTTATTCCAGCCGCCATAACGTCAATGCTTGCCGTTGACGTGTTCCGGTTCAAAGGTGAAGGTAGCCGGCAAAATTACTTTTGCTCAAGGCTTAAGATCGCGGCCTCAGTTTTGCAATGCACCATTACCACCTTTGGTGACTAAGCGGCTTGAATTTCTTACCATCAGGAAATCCGTCTGCTTGTTTGCCTTACAATATCATAAAAAAACCAACCAACTTAAATTAAAATAAAAGAACCAACACCCTGGGTGTTAGTTCCATCACGAAGACAGGGATGAAAAAAGGAGCCAACGTTATGCGATTTAAGAGAAATTATAAAAAAACGTAAAATATCTTAAAGAAAATTTTAATCATTCACCATCTTTTCTGCCAAATTTGTCGCTTACGTTAATTTTCCTTTTTTGTTATTTATATTTTTTTATAAAAATAAGTTAAACCAAACTTTCAAACTAAACCAAATAAAAAAAACCTGACAGTAATCTTCACGTTAGCTTTTTCAAAATACACTAAAACACTTTTATCACCTATTTATACAAGCGTTTACAAGTTTTATAGTTTGTGGAAGGTAGCAAACGTGTGGATTTAGCAAAAGGTACTTAAGGCATAGAGTACATTAAAACAATAATATATTCATATTACTGAAGAGGTACGCAGAAATAAAATCAAGAGGTAAAAAAGTACAAAAATATAAGTATATCTTTATTTATAAAACAAAGTGCTAGTTACACTATTCATAACTTAAGAGCGGCTGAACCGAGATCACTGAAATTGACGGGTAGGTACTTCAGATATAGGAGGCTGGCGTAGGATACTTTATATCCTATTAGATTGCAAGGAAACAAGGGCTTTTTTATTTTTTTTACAATCTGAATTAATCTTAATTTGACTATTTAAAACTTATAAACGGCTGAACCAATTTTACTGAAAATTGTCAGAGAGGTAGCACGGAGCCAGGGTAGACAGACGATAATCCTGTGTGATTTCAAAGAAACCAGAATAAACGACATTTTCATTTTCCCATACAAACTGAATAGGCGAAACGAAGTGCGCCGGAACAGCTAGTAGATAAATAAATATAAACATATTCCTAGACATATTATACAAACTGAATCTAATATCAAAGTAAGAAAGTTATATGCTTGTGTTATAGGTGCTAGTCAACGACACTAATGCATAGAAATACTTAAATAAATACCAGAAAAAAGTTACAAATACCTACACCTGGAAATGCAGACATCATAATATATATCACAAAAAATTGTTGCCCCGTCGGGAATGGGATTCGAGCTTAACGGTTGGTCAGTGGAATAAGGCGCATACGCTTAACGCTAGCCTCGACCAACAAGGCGGTTAAATCAAATTTATAAGTTATGTCACTGTTGTTCAAAATATAATTTGCAATCAAAAGGTTTTAAGGTACAGTGGGTACGTACCCTTAAGCGGCATCTCAGGCTAAGACCTAATACTACAAATTTGAAATTCAGACATCGTCATCAGACTAATTATTGTCCCCGTCTGGAATGTAATCCGAGCGTAACGGTTGGTCGGTGGAATGAAGCGTATACGCTAGTCTCAGCCAACAAGGCGGTTAAATCAATTTTATAAGTTATAACACTGTTGTTCAAAACACAATTTGCGATCAAAGAGCTTTAAGGCACAGTGGGTACGTACCCTTAAGCGGCATCTCAGGCTAAGACTTAATACTACAAATTTGAAATTCAGACATCGTCATCAGACTAATTGTTGTCCCCGTCTGAAATGTAATCCGAGCGTAATGGTTGGGCGGTGGAATGAAGCGTATACTCTAGTCTCAACCAACAAGGCGATTAAATCATATTTATAAGTTACCTATATCACTGTTGTTCAAAACACAATTTGCGATCAAAGGGTTTTAAGGTACAGTGGGTGTAAACCCTAAGGCGGCATCTCAGACTAAGACTTAATACTACAAATTTGAAATTCAGACATCGTTATCAGACTAGTTGTTGTCGCCGTCGAGAATAGAATCCGACCCAAACGGTTGGTCAGTGGAATAAAGCGTATACGCAAGCCTCAAAAAACAAGGTGGTTAAATCCAATTTATAAGTTATATCACTGTTGTTCGAAACACAATTTGCGATCAAAGAGCTTTAAGGCACAGTGGGTACGTACCCTAAGGCGGCATCTCAGGCTAAGACTTAATACTACAAATTTGAAGTTCAGACATCGTCATCAGACTAATTGTTGTCCCAGTCGGGAATGGAATCCGAGCGTAACGGTTGGTCGGTGAAATAAGGCGTATACGCTAGCCTTAAAAAAACAAGGCGGTTAAATCAATTTAATAAGTTATGTCATTATTGTTCAAAATACAATTTGCGATCAAAGAGTATCAAGGTACAGTGGGTACGTACCCTAAGGCAGCATCTCAGGCTAAGACTTAAAGTTGCAAACTTTGTAAAGCACTTACATTTCGACACCAAAGTCATTTTCTTTGACGAGCCACCCTTTGGACTCCATTTTTTGATACATTTTCTGGTACATTGGATTCGTTGATTCCTAAAAAATAAATTAGGTTCATTGTAAAGGTTGTGGTTTTTATAAACTCGCGACGGAATAAGACGGATGTTACAAGTTTCATTTGTTTGTGTTGTGTGCGTGTGTGCGTGCGTGTGTGTATATGTGTGTGCTCAAAATATAGTCAGGTAAAGAAGTCAATCTCATGTACGTTATGCAACTCAATCTGAACAATTTTCCAATAAAAATGTGGCAAACTATTTCAGAACTTTTGTACCCCTTAGCTTTTTTTATATATTCCTATGAGCAAATATTTCGAAATAACCCAAAAAAATTATTTCACAAAAAATTCGTGGATTTTTGACACCATCCAAAATGAATTTGCTTCTCAGGTTTGAAAAGAAACGGAACTTTGACTTCCGTTTTCTCCGAAACTAGTCTACTGAGCATGAAGAGGGTTTCACTCTCGCTGTTGGTATAGAATGCGTTATGTTATTATGATAAAATATGGGCGTTTCCGATTTAGGTACAGTAAAATATCTTAACGCCTTTAATACTTATTGATATTTTAATACTTATAGAACTGAACCAATTTTGTTTATAAAACAATATTTTTAGCTATAAAAATATAGATATGCTAAACTTACTTTAAAAAAATTAATAGTTGATCCTCTTTCCTTTGCACCGTAAGATATAGATTTATGTTCATATAGTTCCTTTACTGTTGTGAACGGTAGAACATTTTTTTCAACAGTCAGAAAAGCCACCAGAGTACCGACATAGGATGCTACCATCACCATGGTAAAGAACCACCATACACTAGTTATTATACGTGGTGCCAACGCTCTGGAATAAAAATGAGTAACTGCTTAATTATAAAGAGAGTATTTTCACGCCCGTATCCCTGTGTCCAATCCCGAGCAACATTTTTTTATTAGAAAATTGGAAAAACCAAATTTCTTATTCTTTGCCGGACCCGGGAATCAAACCCACGACCTCACGCAGTCCCTCAAGTCCAACACCTGGACCACTAGACCACAGAGGCTTAAAGTATAAAATGAGTGGTACTAAAGAAAAAAAAGTTGTTACAACTGAATTTAAATTCTATTGTATAGACTAACTGACCACAGCGAACGTTGTATCGCTTGAAATTACTAAGTTTGTATATTGGAAAAATTATCTACTGATTTTCTATTTTCCCTGGATTTTTTGTCGGTGTTTTCTCAACATAATTAATCTCCTAACATTAACCACAACAACAAAATAGAATTAGCAAAATTGATCCATCCGTTCAGGCGTGATTAGATGAACACGATAAATGGAGATTCATTTATATATCTATACTAGCTGCTCCGGCGAACTTCGTTCCACCCTTTGAGTTTGTATGGGAATCATTAAAATATTGTTTTATCATTTTCCCTACAATTTTCCCAGTTTTTCTCTTGATAAGAACCTTGTCCTGGCAATAACTAACACAGTACAAAAATAATTAGCCAAATCGGTCCAGTCATTCGGAAGTTATGCGCTTACCAATACATTTAGCGATTCATTTTTATATTATAGATTAAGAGGCGGCTAACTAACTAGAACTGTATTTTAATATTTTTTGATCTAAGTAGACTTTTTTAATATAAAACATAGACCACAGAAACCTAAAATTGTTTACATTATCTTAAAACAGATGGCAGCACAAAGCAAATCAATTTTAAAATTACATATTTTTATTTTCCTCCATATTGTAAGTCATACTATTTGTAGAGAGGCTACTCTGGTTCTAGCAGCTTTAATTAAAGACTAGCCGACCCGGCGAAGTTCTTGTTACTTTACATAAAGAATAAATTTTTAAAAAACGTATGTTTACGTAAGATATGTGCCCGAGTGACGACTTAGTGTCTTCGACTAGTCGTGGGTGTCCTGGTGGTGTCTCTGCCTACCTCTTCGGGGATATTTAGTTCACCTTCTACACTTAAAACAATACAATGGTTTGAACAGCTTATAACAACTAGCTGTAATTTTTCTGCTGCTGTAAGCTGTAGCTGTAGCTGTAAAAATTCTGATAATTTCAACTACTCTAGGAGTATACACTCACACTAGAGTATATACTCACAAGTAGTCTATCTACTAATAGTATATGTAGGTGTATTTACAATATGTACAAGGAATACTCTCGTAAAAACTAGTAAACAACCCTTTATACATTAGTAATATATACGTTACATGTGCTTTGTGAAAGCTATAATCTAGTTAGGAACGAAATATTTTCAAATATGGAGGATTTATATGTTTTTCTCCCTAAGATTTGTGTATATCATTACCTAAATAAAAATTATGGCTTTGAGAATGCGGAAACATCTTCAAG
>NJDD01000373.1:35194-49786 GCA_002245505.1 Calephelis nemesis
AATTTTGTGCAGTAGTTAATAGCAGCCCGGTTCGAAAAATGTAGGATTAATTTTACCACGGGAATATTTAGTTTCCTGTACTAACCATAAAAAGGATACTTGAAAGAAGGAGCCGGGCAGCAGCTACTAATATATAAGAAGACAGCTCTTTCTCGATTTTGTTACAGTGGACATCTTTGTTTGCGAGCTCAAGAGATCCGGCTGAATAAACCTTTAGAAGGTTTTTGGTTGTGGAGACAAATGCATGTTAATTAACCACGTATTTTTTTTAAAGTCAATAATAAATATTACAAATGTCATTTTCATTTATCTGACTTTACAGATAGACAACTTGGTTGATTTATTTTCGCAATGTAAATGAGGAGCATAACACAAAAATGTATAATCTGGTTGGGCTTCGAATCAAAGATGCAAAGCCGGAACTAGTTTAATGTCAGGGTTGGGTGCAACAGACAGAAGATCAGAAAAAACAGATTAAAAGGTGTATTAATAATTTATCATTGCTTCTAAGTATGTATTATGAACGAATCTACACTGTAGAGTGTTTGTATAATATACAAGTAGGTACCTAAGTTGCTACCTTTATCCAAACAGCACATGACCAATGAACTTATTTAAGTGTGTCTTTATGTACAGTTTAAAAAAATAACTAAATTTAACTGATTTCTGCATACTTGTTGATTTGTACAAAGAGTTTTTGTTATAAATAACGTCAAAACAATTCACACTGTATATCCTAACACTGTACAAACTTAAATTTTCAACGCGACTGTACCACCGTCAATCACAGAAAAATGTAGGTCATTTCTACACTTGATTGATCTGTTTATGAATTCTAGATACGAATCTCCATTCGCAAGTCTAGTTATAGGTAAACCGGTGCTATTAAACTAAATTCAATATTTTATTAACACATTTGGTAATGGATCATTTGGTTATCGGCATTGCAATCGAAGCATACGTCAATCATTTGTGTGAGATCTATACACGTACTTGAGATACTTGAAAAGACTATAAACTAAATAGTCAATGGTGATTCAGCGGTGCTCAAACTAAACTTAGTTAACTAGTTGTTTCCCGCGGCGATGGCCGCGTTGGTTAATGGTCCAACAGAAACAAAAACAATTCTATGAGTTAATCCAAGCTACCCTCTATGTATGAGCCAAATTTCATTAAAATCGGTTCAGCAGTTTTTAAGTGAAGTAGTAACAAACACACAAACTTTCGCATTTATATAATTAGGTAGTAGGTTGGGTGCTATATTTTTTTTTTAATGAACCAAAAACAAAGGAAATGGAATATTGTTGCCCGTGTTGGTCCAGGCCCCTTTCCAGAATAGGCCTTCCTGCCAGGCAGCTCGTAAAAGGCGAGCACAGGCTTACCGTCATCAGCACCACGAAGTCTTCATATGTTTGAATAAATAAACACTTGTACTGTTTTACGTATCACTTATAATTTATTAATTTGTATATAGCCTACCAGTTTCGCATATATTGGCATTTATAATTATTATTGTCATCTATTGTTTAGTTAGTTTATTGAAATTAAAATGTCAAAAAAATCTTTTGTCACCATTTTTAAAGGAAAGAAAAAAATTGACCTCAGATCCCTCTCTGAGGTTAATTTTTTTCTGACTTAGAACCTGCAAAAGAGTGTAGATCTCTCGTTGACGAATGCTTTAATGATCTGAGCTACCAAGGATTAAGTTATTGTATTTAAAAAATTTAATTATCATCTTACCAGCTACGTCACTTTGTAGGTATGTCATGTACCAACAAAACTCTTTGTACTTCTGCTAAATCAGTTTACCATGAAGGTTGAAATTCATATTTAATAATGGTCAAAACTTTCGAATCTCTTAAGATATTTAAATTCTTAGTACTTGTAAAGAAACTTTCTTAGTACTTGTGTACAGGTCTATTAGTTTTAAAGTTATTGTAAGTTTTTTTTGTGTACAATAAATGATTAATTAAATAAATAAGAAAACAGTTTGCACGGCTAAGTTTACATTTGATAATCTAGACTATCTATTGCTCGCGGCGTTGCTTGCCTGGTTAACGGTCCCATAGGAACATTTTTTCGAGAATAAAACTATCCTATGTGTTAATCCAAGTTACCCTGTACGTGTGTGCCAAATTTCATGAAAATTGGTTTTTGCGTGTTAGAGTAACAAACAAACAAACAAGCAAACATACCAATTATTGCATTTATAATGTAAATTGAATAGAATACCCTGTAAGTTGCGACAATCAGTTGCATCCGTCCAACGCGTTCGATAGTATGTTTCCAGTTTTTTTATCAGTCGATAAAGTTCTACTATCGCCTCTGTGGACTAGCGGTCCGGGTGTTGGACTTAACTGCATGAGGTCTCGGGTTCGAATCCCGGATCGGTCAATAAAAAGAAAATTTGATTTTTCCAATTTTCTAATAAAAAAATTGTTGGTCGGGATTGGAAATGTGCCCGGTTGGCGATAGGTTTGCCACCTACCACATTGTGGGACTTAGTGTCTTCGGCTAGTCGTGGGTGTCCTGGTTGTGCCTTTGCCTACCTCTTTGGGGATATGGGCGTGAAGATACATTAAAGTTCTACTAAGCAGCTTTGAGTAGTCACTGGCTTCAACGACAAACCAGTTGACACAGTATTATTACCGCCTCATTAATGGACAGGCTAGGGTGCAGGCCTAGCTTCACCGACTAACCGTGAGGATCGACTTAGATACCCGAGAGGAGCAGGCGTTTGTTTAATTATCTATTAAACTTAGACACTGCATTTCTGGATCTTTATTAAATTTACTCTGGCATTTAAAGTATTTTTAAGTGCTACTATCATTGGTGTATTTGTTCTATTTTTTTGTGACAATGGAAGATAAACAAACAGACGGATTTCCTGATGGTAAGAAATTCACGCCTCCTAGATACACCAAAGGTAGTAATGGTGCGTTGCCAACCTAAAGCCGGGTTGTTAGGCCGAACCGAAACACGTTAACGGCAAGTATTGAACGTTATGGCTGCAGAAATAGGTAAGGCGGTGGTAACTATCCGATGTTATATATATATATATATATATATTGCTGCGACTTTACCACCTAGTAGGAAGTCACAGCGTTACTGACGGTAAGCCTATGCTCGCCTTTTACGAGCAGCCTGGTAGGAAGTCAGACTCTGCAAAAAAGGTCGGGTCAACAAGGGGACAAACACACACATAAAAATAAAAGATACCAGAATAAATTTAATAAACACTTAGACCCGGAAATTCGAACATATAAATGTTCATATTCATACAAATGCCTGCTTCCACCAGGAATAGCACTCGAGCCTTGCGGTTGGTACTTAGGCGTGTACGCTAGCCACTCGAACAACGTTTACTTATTTATTATTTACTAGTAGTTTCACGCAGCTTTGCCTGCGTAACTTGGCTTTTACTGCACCGATTTTGATGAAATAAAGCCTATATCACTCAGGTATAATGTAGCATTCTAAGGGTGAAAAAATCTTTGAAATCGGTCCAGCAGTTTCGAAGCCTATTCATTTCAAACAAACAAAAAAATCAAACATTTCCTCTTTATAACATTAGTATAGATTTTATTACCTGTCATGTTGACTCCACCATATCTGTATCTGCTCAGGTCCAGAGTAAATAAATCTGGAGACACAAATATGTATGAATGTTCGTCTGCCATAAGCCCAACTTGCTGGGCTTGTCTCAGGATCTGCTCCAAGGCATTAGAAGGACAGTCCACTATGAAGTTTGTATACCCATTTTGTTTTGCGTTTATAAGGACATCTCTGAAATTAAGCTCAATATTGCAATACATACATACATACATACATTGCATATCTTCACGCAAATCCCTTACGCGGTAGGGAGAGTTTATCGAAAGCTAATCGTGCGTAGGTGCACGTGTGGCTATGAGTGTGCGTGCGTGCGTGCACGCGCACGCATTTATGTGTGTGTGTGTGTGTGTGTGTGTGTTGTGCTGTTTCTAGATTATTCAAGTAGTATCTAGATTTGGTGCATTATCCGGCAGAAATGTTACGCCTTGCCTATTATTGACATAACACCGTTTTGCCACCGTCGTGAATCGTCGTCGTCTGTCTCTATATATGTATAACAAGTTGTTATTTAATCGTTTTGGTGAAATTGTAGTAGTTACTGCTATTCTACCGAGAAAAGAAGGTATAGCCCGCTTTTTATCTGACTTCAAAAATATGGGCAACGGTTTTCAAAAACTTCACTGGCGTCATTTCTACCAAACCACCCAAACTGTACAGAACATCCTTTCTTCAAATTTGATACCGCTGTAACCATCCGTTTAATCCGTCTTCTTTAAAGAGTAAACACATGCCATCCTAACTGGTAAGTTGCAAAAGACGAGTAAGGTAAGGTGGGTCGTCACCAACAAGACCCCTGGTGATAGAGTTCTGCCCGGGTAGGGATCCACTGCTTTACCTATTTCTGCCGCCATAATAACAATGTTATTTTCGGGTCCGGAGCCTATCATAAGAACTAACAATCTGGCCTGCAATCTACAGCAACGCACCTATAACATCTATGGCGTCTGTAGGAATTTGTTGTATCTTATCATCGGGAGAGCCATCGTTTGTTGACTTTTTTCATATAAAATATCTTCATTAAACCAAACCGCCGGTTCAGCTAGTGTCATAATAAAGACGTACCTGAAATCCTCCCCGCTGAGTTCCCTAACAGCCACTGTATTTTTATCAGTAGGTTTCCCCAGTTTCATCAATTTGTGAACTTTCGTCAAGCTATGACCTTTCACGTATAAAATTGTAAAATTTGTCCAATCTTTGAGTGTTATTATGTTTTCTAGAACCTGAAACATACATACATATCTTTACGTCAAATCACATGCGGAGTAGGCAGAGAGTATCGAGTGCCAAGCCTCATGTTTTTGGCAGACTTGGTTGGCTTCCTCCAAACGCATTACCCTTTTCATACACACACTGGTGTCGGAGACTCTTGACACATGTTTTTTTTAAGACATATAAGGTGACTCTAAATATCATAATGAAAACGTAGGTATAGTCTTAGGTAGAAAGAAGTTAACCAAGAAATACCATTCACTATTTTTTAAAACTCTATTCCAAAAACTCCCATCACAAAGTTCTGCAAAAAAACATGGTTTGGAATTCCAGTCTTTTGCAGTCAGAACAAAAAAAAAACATATTGTTATTACTCACAAGCTTTAAGTTGTAAAATATAGAAGTAAAACAGATTTTAATGCAATATTAGCTGACCCAGCAATCTTCGTTTCGCTTGACATTAATGCTTCGACAGTAGCGCAGTCTGCTGGACCCAATGTAAAACATTCCAAAATCAATGACTACTAATTATTAAAAAAAATAATTAAAAAGACATTTTCCAGTAGACCAAATTGTGAATCTAAACTATTCTTGAATCCCCTTGAACACACTAAAAATTTCATCAAAATCGGTCCAGTCGTCTAAGAGGAGTTCAGTGACAAATACACGAACACAAGAATTAAGCAATGGCTATCTCTAACCATAGCAAGCACACTATGGTTAGAGATAGACTCGCAATCTTCACTACATAACATAAAACAACAACGGATTTTTTTAATAGATAAAGTGATTGAAGGGAAAGCTTTATATGTATATTTCATAACCGTGCGAAGCAAGAGGGGGGCGCTAGTATCACATAAAAAATATACAAGAGACAACAGAATAATAATATGTACCATGTTGAAAGCATCAGGGCTGGGAAACAAGTTAACGAGTGACCAGTTTCTGACGAAGAGATCGTTGTGTTGCACGGATATCAACGGCAGTTCCAGGACATCACATATGGCTTGGATGTGCTCGGACGCTCGTCCACCAGTACCATCTATGATACCGACTACTCCTTCCTGAAAATAATAGATTTTTTCAATATTTTCCTCTGCCACAGTTCACGCCTCGTAAGTATGTTAAAGCGTCACTTTTTTTTGATATTGGAAGACAAACAAGCAGACGGATTTCCTGATGGTAAGAAATTCACGCCGCCTAGAGACACGAAAGGTGGTAAAGGTGCGTTGCAAACCTGAGGCCGGGATGTTAGGTCTCGGGCAAAAGTAAGTTAACCGGCTACCTTACCCTCCGAACCGGAACCCGTCATGACGTTATGGCGTCAGGAATAAGTATATCCGGGCAAATCCGGCATCCGGCTATCCAGGCGAGTCGCTGCTAAACTCTACCACCTAGTCAGATGTCATGGTGTTAGTGACGGCAAGTCTATGCTTGCCTTTTACAAGCTGTCTGGCAAGGAAGGCAGATGGTCTATTCTACAAAGGAGCCCGGACCAACACGGGGTATACTTACACTTACATTCACTTTCTGCATTCATTGTAATGTAGTTTGAATTTGACTTTTCTTGTTTGTTTTAAATACTAATAATTAAAACAAGCTTCTGCTTTTAGAATGATTTGTGACGTCTAGTATTAGATGCACTTCATATTTTTAAGAGCACCATTAAACAGTATTTCGCTAAATCTTGTTCGATACTTAAGGGTTGCCTGGAAGAGATCGCTGACTTGGCGATAAGGCCGCCTTTTTGTATCTTCTTAGTTTAAGTTATTTTAATGTATTTGTAATTTATTTGTATTTGGTGCACAATAAAGAGTATTGTATTGCCTGTGTGGAAAACAAATATACCTAAATATGAAATGAGTATTTTCAATTTTCTAATAAAAGTAATGCTGCTTTGGATATGATATGTGTCCGGAAGATGACAGGCATGCCAACTATCATTGTGTCTTCAGCTAGTCCACAATCCACAAGTTACACGTGGATGACGGGTCAGCATGCTATTGGTGGAGAATCCAATTTTATACTGTATAATGAAACACTTGTTCAACCAGCGTCAATTATTTTTCTAACAAATTTTTACTTATCCTTAGTTAAAAACACTACTAATGGTTTGAAAATAGACTAATTGGCTTATGTGTAATATTAGTGTGAAATGAAGTATATTGTGGAAAAGCACTAGGTGGTAGAGTTTCGCAGCGACTCACCCGGATTGGTACCACCACCTCACCTATTCCTGCCGCCATAACATGTTCGTTCATTCATGCCGTAACGTGTTCCGGTTTTGAGGGTAAGGTAGTCGGTAAACATAATTTTGCTCGAGGCCTAGCATCCCGGCCTCAGGTTGGCAACGCACCATTACCACCTTTAGTGTCTTTCTTACCATCAAAAAATCCGTCTGCTAGTTTGCCTTCCAATATAATAAAAAAGTTAACTAGTTATCTGTTTAGTTACAGATAAAACACTTCTTTTAAATAAGAAAAGTACTATATTCAATTACCTCAGCTAGAGCACATACGTGACCCCTTAACTCGAGGATCTCTCCTCGTCTTGACACTTCTCGTATGGACGCGGTGAAGTTGAACATTTTAGCGCTTACAGTTAACGCTGTTTTCATTTCTTCTGCATCCTTGTAGAATATCCCTCCTGTGGACCAAAAGTAGTTCCCTATTTCATTACGAGTATCAATGACGAAGGAAGTCTGTTGATAAGGACTCAGAAAAAATTTCAGCCAGCAGAAACACCCATAGTATCAGAAATCTTACAGAATACACTTTTGACATTTGAGAGTAGTACTATTTAAATTATGCGCTTCGGCTAGATTCGTCAAGCTTCGGAAATCCGATTGTATTTTAAAGATATCTATAAAGAGTTGTTATTACATAATCAAAAATGTCGCTTAAATTTAGATAAGGTCAGCCAATTAAAAGTTAAGGTATTAAGTGTAAAAAGAGCAAAAAGTGTAAAGCCGAAGCGCACAAGTTAAATAGTAATACTCAATTTTTTTTATACTCAATGTTTTAATAAAACAAAATAGTGTCTTCACGCCCTTATACGCCTTATACACTGAGTCACACGATGTGATAGGTGACAACCCTATCGACAACTATGCAAATTGCATATCCCAGTAAAAACGAATTTGTTTGACTTAACTTACTTGACGTGGTACTTAGGTACTACTGCATCACCGGCAGAACAGCTTAAAGATGCGTTAGTTTGTAGTTTGTGTATATATTATATAGAGTTTTTTTTTGTTTGTTGTTTGTTTCCGAAGCTTGGCGAATATAGCCGAAGCGCATTATTATAATAGTACTACTATTTTTATACTCAATCTTTTAATAAAACAAAGTAGTGTCTTCACGCCCGTATATGCAAAAAGCCGAAGCCGAACAGCCGAAGACACTAAGTCACACGATGTGATAGGTGGCAACCCTATCAACATGTGCAAATCGCCAATCCCAGCAAAACGGATACGATCGTAGCATTTGTAAAAAGATAGCTGTAAGAAGTAACAACATGGCAACCCATCTTGACGTGGCACTTGTAGCACCGCGAAAACAGCTTAAAGAAGCGCTAGTTTGTGTGCGTGTGCCGCAGCTGTGTGGAAAGTGTTTAAGTAGTTTTCATATTGTTACAAAAGTGTATTCTGTTAATGGTCTTTAAAAAAAAGTATACTCACGCCCATATCCCCAAAGGGGTAGGCAGAGGCACAACTAGGGCACCCACGACTAGCCGAAGACACTAAGTCCCACAGTGTGATAGGTGGCAAGCCTATCGCCAACCGGGCACATTTCCAATCCCGACCAACATTTTTTTTATTAGAAAATTGGAGAAATCCAATTTCATTTTTGTTGGCCGACCCGGGATTCGAACCCGATTCCTCATGCAGTCAAGTCCAACAACCGGACCGCTAGACCACAGAGGCGATAAATTGTGGTCTTTAAAGCTGGTTAATTGGTTTTGCAATAGTATCGCAGGTATCATTTTTAAATTGCTATCGACGAGAAACGCCATACATCAAAGTTTATACCATAATCATAATCATAATCACCGTAATTTTAATTAACGTTGGTCCTCGTTTTTAGGCGTGAGAACCTAGAATTCCCTTTCTTAGCCTTACACCTGTACCCATACTGTTTTCATTACACATAGTGTGTTCATCGGTGTTACCAACTCTAAAAATATTTATTCCTAAAACTAAGTTAAAATCTTTCAAAATCTCCCCACTTCTTTTCAAAATAGTCTCTAATTTTTATGGCCTTTTGTAGTGTAGCCGTTGGTTGGTCATTACAGTTTTCTGATTCAAGATCACATGCATCTGATTCAAGACTTGATTCCATAAGATCTCATGATCGATCTCCGGATCGGGTAACATAAAGACATAAAACTTTTTTTTTCAAAATTCTAAAAAAAATGACCGAGATCGGATACGTGGCCTGTTGCCAATAAGCTTGCTACCTATCACGTTCCACCATCTGTAAAATCTATATTTCTATAGGCCATAGTTATATCTCACCAGTAGGAGAGCCGTGAAAAAAATGAGTATAAGTGTTTTCAATAAAGTATCTTCATGCCCATATCCCCGAAGGGGTAGGCAGAGGCACAGCCAAGGCACCCACGACTAGACGAAGATTCTAAGTCCCATAATGTGATAGGTGGCAAGCTATCGCCAACCGGGCACGTTTCCAATCCCGACCAACATTTTTTTTATTAGAAAATTGGAAAAATCCAATATTCTTTTTGTTGGCCGACCCGGGATTCGAGCCCGAGACCTCATGCAGTCAAGTCCTACACCCGGACCGCTCGACCACAGAGGCGATCAGATGTTTTCAATAAATCATACATATATAAATTAAAAAATACCAGTACATAAGGAACAGGTTAAACGTAAACCAACCATCCATCCCAACCATCATTATGCTTCATGTTGTAGTATTTAATAATGCCTAGGTCAAATAAATGTGACTGCCGATGGTTATAAATGGCAAATAGAGAACGGCTAGTTGGAAAATAGTATAGAAAAAAACATCGCAAATCTGTACCAAAACACAATATATAAGTATTATTACATTTAAACTGCAAGCAATAGGTTTTGATGAAATCGGATTATCGATGAACTTAAGTTTATATCATAATGTCATTATTTTACTTATAAAAACAACCTTAAAAGTACTCCTTATGTAAAAATCCCATCCCACCTAATTTTTTTCCTTAATTTTAGGGAAAACCATTTTAACTGCTAACCGCCAAGTGCATTGGCACCCATACCTAATGTCATACGAAACAGCAGTGGAATTTAAAGTAATTGACATATAACAGAAAACAATTTACTGCCAAAACCTCCCCACTGCCTTTTTTTATTAATTCAAAGTGTTATTAGGTTTATAATAATTATGTTTAAATGATTTTCCTCTGACTTCTTTTACTGGCACTTAAAACTTCATTGTAGTATGTAGATACAGCACTAGCTTCGATGACAAATTTACAGTTGATTTTAATGTTAAGTATAGAAATAGTTATCAACTTTCAATACTATTAAAAGTGTAATTCAAAGTTATAAACTAATTATTTTAGTAAATGAAGTTTAAGTATTACCTTCATAATGAGCTGTTCTAAAATCTAAAATAAAAAGGAAACCGCTAAAAGTTAAACATCTTTTTTTTTAAGTTAGTAGTTAATTTGCCCCTTTCTGGGACAGGCTACAGCGACTTTAAGGCCATTCTGCCAAGTCTTCGGTATTAATTAAGTCTTTATTTCAGTCATTAATCACTATTTACAAAGTCATTTCAGGGTCTTGAATATAGCGGTGGCTTCGTTACTCAAGCTCGTCTAGCGAGATTTGGCGGCAGCGAGGAAATACCCGAACACGATAAACTCATTTCTAGATTATTTCATTTGTGCACTACTGTGTATGATTTTTTAAATAGCAAATCATAAAATTAAACTAAAAAAAAAATAAAGGAAAAGTCTTCTTTCACGATGACGCCAAAACTTCCGTGAATATGTATTAATTATTTTTATAATTTATCTTTTGTTTACCTCTATCTGTTATACCAGTTATAAATTATGTAAACTCATATCCTAATATTTCATTTCTTTTCTGATTTTGTTTGGTTTCTTCAATCTTCTTTCTTGTTCAGGTCTTTGAATCTCCTGTCGTGATTAAAACACTGAAATCTCCAGTTTTCCCTTACTGTCTTATACTAGTATACTTAATTTACAAAATCACATGTACTTACAGATCACTAAGTAATATTTACACATTACTACACATACAAACATTAATTTACTTCTTACATGTCCGTTTTTCCTTTTTTTCTTTTATAATTTATCTTAGAGATTAGATAGAATCCGCGAAAAGCGCGCCTTCCTCCTTCGACCGTTCCCGCCAATTCTTTATTTTTTAATTCATTTGTCCATTTCTATACATACATAGTCACAAGTCGTTAAAGAATGTCACGTCAAGGTCTTAAGTAAAGCGGTGGCCTCCTTACTCATGCAACAGTGAGAATTGGCGGAAACAAGGCAATACACTATTCCCTAATTTTTTCATTAATATTTCACTTATGCTCTTTAATTTAACTGCACCAAATTGACTAAAATGACACTTAAGTTGACTGGTTCTTCTTTCTATGTGGCTTTCAGCAGTAGTTACTACGCGCAGTTTGTTTTTGCCAAAATTGACTGATTTCATTTCATACGAAATTCAATAACTACGGAAAAAATGTGACTTTTGAAAATTTTAACAATGGCGCAAAACTCTTTTTTTATCTTTAAAAGCCATGGCTAAAGGCTTAAGATTTTAGTCCATTCAGCCTATTCTTTTAATATTGTTTTATTTCCTCGTTTTTAGCAAAGGTTTTAATCATGATGTTGTTTGTTTTGTCATATTTTTTGGTAATGGATCTTTAAGTCACCACAATCTGTTTGTATTATGGTTAATCTGTAAACCCAATTTTAAGTTTGGTCCTTTAGTTTGCCGGGTTTTTAGGGTTCAAATAATACTTAACCTTCAGTTTAAATATTAAGTAAACAAAAGTGCGAACAGCTGCTTGTCAGATTTTGATTTAAATTGAACGAAACCAGTCAGAGAGAAGCATTTCAGCAAAAAAAGACAACACTAGATTATCCACTCAAAAGTTCTGTAACACACTTATAATCACTCAAAGTAGCATTAAACTCCCTTGTTTAGGTAAATAGAAAAAAAACTGTTAATACAAGCCTTGGAACATACATTCGTCTAGAGTAATCCACATTTAATTGAAACATCAATCAGGGATCACAGGCATAACCATTCAGGATTTGGATTGAACCATTACTTACCAATTATAGGTTGCTCTCCCAGAATACATTTTGATAACACCAGCACTATACATAACACTTTCATAGGCATATCCACACCTCGTTATTCCAGACACATGATTAGAATTTACTCAGCTGAAACGCGATTTTCGATTGACTTACGATAACAAACGTTAACGTAACTATGTTTTATGCTTCCAGAATGAAGAGTTTCGAAGTTAAAAACGTAATAAACGTTTAAAGTTTACGCAGACTATTGGTAATGTGTTTAGATTGGGGATAGACGCGACACGCGTTCAGAAATAATCCAGACTATATTTAGATTGAGTTTTCCCGCAAACGACGTACTTCTCTCCAGTGTCTGGTGTTGACTCATTAACTAGGTTAATACTGATTTTATAGATTAGTAAAGTTATGATTCATATTTTTCGAAGTTTGTTTGATAATTAATACTAAAGCCTCAATTATTTTAAGATCGATTCTGATAATATTTCTTATGTGTGTTTTAAAAAAATATGAATCTTTACAACGATTGAATTGACTGAATCGATAATTGAGAAAATATTTTTGAAGACAGTTTAAGCTCAAGCGCGCTTTATATAAATAAAAACTCTTTTGCGCCACTTGTTTTCCTATTAACTACAGATCCGTTGGCTTTAGCTATCCAATTCCTAAAAAACCGTCGCTTTTTTTCAAGTAGGTACGAAAGTGCCGTACCTACAAATGACATTATCGAAATGTTGTTCAAGCTATATGATATACTGAACTAAAATATATGCCTAAAATTGTGAATATGGAAACACTGCTACAACAAAAATGTAATCAAATAAACCTTATATAAAATAACGCAAGCTCCTCTGTTCTGGTACGTGATATCAGGCTACTCCTGAATATCGATTTCATGGTAATTCGAAATTGCAATCGGATATATTATATTAAGTACTTTTGAACGCAGCACTAGCAGATTATTAACATTTAGTAAATAGAAAAAAAATGCAACATTTTATTGAATTTGTTTTTTTGGAACTAAATGTCAGTAATCAACCAGTATTGTGTTCAAGAGCACAACAATTTCCGATTGGCATGAAATCGAGATTCAAGAGTAACCTACAGGTGACTCATAATAATATTTAAATAATACCTATGACATCACTGTGACATCACTTTCATTTACAAGAAAGTTAAAATAAAACATTAAACAAACAAAATTTATGAATAAACTAATTGAAAGAACCACTTCTGTAATATAAGAACTGTAGGTCTTTGTCAACAACATTGTCTTCTATAATTAATTAGCATAATTAAAATGTTTAATTGATGTCAATCAGTGAGTGAATCTTCAAACGTAATGAGATAATATTGTTACTTCGTTAATGAGACTTTTAAACGAGATGTAGCGAAATTTACCTAATTTAATTATTTAAATACTAGTGGTCGCCCCTTGGCCGAAATTCGACCATAACAAATTTTAATATCTTGTTGATAAGAACGCGATCTTCGTTTCTTAAGACAGACTACTTTGTTTCCAAATTTTTTAATGCGTCATCTGTGATCTTTTATCGTTATCATCAATATATTTATTTGTGTGAGTCAAATGCATGGTAGTGTGGGTAATGTTTTATTTATTGATTTAATGTTGTTTATAAGAATTATTATTATAAAATATTAGCGTTCTGCACTTTTTCTATACATAAACTATAAGTGTGCCAAATTTCATGCTCCTGCGTCAGCGCAATTTTCGTAAAAAGGGATCCAAAGTTTTAGCATCACGTATTAATATATAGACTAATCACATTAACCACATGAATTTATATGCTTGTTTAGGTTACTAAAGTTACTTTAAATAACATTTCCTTTTCACTATTAAACATAGATGTAAAGATAAAGTCTTAAATATATCTCCGGACAAGTAACACAAATTGAAACTAACCCCAAAGTAAGCAAATGATACGCTTGTGTTATGGGTGTTATTCAATGATTCTAATACTTAGAAATACTTAAATAGATACCAGAATAAATTTAATAAACGCCCAGACCCGGAAATGCAGACATCTAAATGTTCATCACACAAATGCCTGCCCACGCAGGGAATCGAACCCGAGCCTCGCGGTTAGTCGGTGTAGCTAGGCGTGTACGCTAGCCACTCGACCAACGAGGCGGTCAAACAAACTTATGCTTTGTGTTACAAAACATACGAAGACACGCACATTTGAACGAAATTATTTTTATTTAATTATTTAATACCCACAAAAACAACACCGTCTAAATTACGATTGTCGACTTCCCTTTTTATTGTGCCAGTTCACTCATCAACGACAAAGCAGTGTAAAGACTGTCGTTTCTGAGGTGTGTAAGATGTGCGCTTAGCTTTATAGTCTTTGTCTTTCTGGATTTTTCTTTTTTTGTTAACTTAGAAAAATCATTATAAGCAAATAAACAAACTTTGATAAATTTTTACTGCGGAAC
>NJDD01000373.1:53085-65867 GCA_002245505.1 Calephelis nemesis
ACAATATTAAAATTGTTGTTGTCAAGACGTGGAAATATGAGTTGGCGCCTGTTCAAAGTATCTTAACTGTGTAAATACAGTAAGATCTGACTCATTTCAGATAATCTTAAGATTGATTGTAGATTACTTAATTTATTTATTTTCATCTCTCCTGTTAGCATTGCTAACGAGACTATTGTAAAACCTAGTTGGTTGTGACAGCCTCAAGCCTTCCAGTATTTTCACTTCCACTTTTAATTTTACGGCTTTCGTTAATTGAAAGTTTTCTTTGATTACACATTTTTGTAATAAGCTATTTTTACTTTCCTTAGATAGACCGACTAGTAGGATTTTACCCCAGCGTTCAGAGATTGCGACTCGGAGACTCGGCCGACGCTTTTGCCTAAGATAAAGATTTCTTCAGGAACATTTTCCATCTCTTGGTTAACAGATTAAAAATTATCTGTGGCGATCGGTTCAAGTTGGCAAATATCATCATTTTTATTATAATACATCATAATTAGTTTAAATTAAAAGTCGTTTTTATTTTTATGAATTAACTGATGGAAATTGTTCAAAGTTTGGAGGCCAGCTCGATTTCTCAGTTCCATAACTTAATATGAGCTTACATTCATATTGGCATTACAATTCTCTTCCGGGATGATATCTCGTACCACCACATTAGGAAGAGGGTAAGATTCCGGGATGATATCATTTGCCACCACTGTGAAATTATTAACCATTCCGGATGATATCTCGTATCATCACTGAGGAAAGGATACTAAAAATTATTTCCGGATAATATCACGTACCATCACTGAGGAAATAATACAACATAATATTGTCCTTTGCTAAAATGTGGGTACTTCGAAAAAAAAAGGATTTTTGCAATTCAGATTCACTGTTAAATAATTTTAAACATTAATTTAAAATTAGCGAAAAAATGAACAACAAATGTAAGCCTGACCTTTTTTCTCGCTCCACCAGCACCTCTTTTCTCACTAGCAGAACTTTGTCGTCGCGGACGACGGATTGCTTTTTCCAATTTCCTTATTTTATGCATTATTTCGTCACTACTTTTATCTCTTATACGTTAATTTTTCGCCATTTTAGTTTAATACTAATATACTAATGTAATTATTAACTTTTTAATTTTGCACTGTGTAGTTGATGTGACACATAAAACAAGAATGAAGGTTGGGTGTGACAGCGCCCCCAACGGTAGGTAGGTGAAACATATAATACTATTTTTCTTTTAGTGAAACAAAGATCTAAACTGTGTGGTGATTGACGTGTTCCGGTTTGGAGGTTAAGGTAGTCGGTAAACTTAATTCTGCTCGAGGCCTAATATCCCGGACACGGATTAGCAACGCACCATTATCACTTTGGTTTCTCTACGCGGTGCGACAATTCTCAAAATTAAAACATCCATCTGCTTCGTTGCCTTCCAATGACATAAAAAAGGACCCGTCTTTATGCTAAACTTAGGCTTCAAGAAGTACAAAGTTAAAATTTATATTATAGTCTGTATCACTTTGCAATAAAGAAAAAAATATAAAAAGACAAGTTAAAACTTAGACTATTTCAATTACTGTTTTATCACTAAACATGGACTAAATTGTAATTAAAACTCAGGATTGTGTGTATATAACTACCCGCGAATACAGAAAAAAAGGAATTAAACATTTCGACACTGCCTTTGGATCCTTAGTAGTTCAAATGGTAAGAGCATTCGTCGACGAAAGACGAACGTCACCTTGAGACGAAGACATTCGTCTCAAGCCTTCGTCTCAAGTTTCAAATTTAACCCAATCCCAGGGCAAATGCTAAAATACCTTAAAACTGTAAATACTTTAGACTTAAGTTACGTAACGGTAAAACTAATATTAATATTTGCAAACTACAATGGGGTGAAATAAGTTGGACGATTTAGTATTGTGTATAAAAAAATACCACTCACAGTTGAAAAATAATATTAATATTCAATTTAAAAGTAATTTTAATATTTGTAAAGCGCAATGTGGTGGAATATATTGATACGATTAAGTATTGTGAACAAAAAATACCACTCACAATTAAAAAAAACTACTTAGTATAATAATTTAGTATTGTGAATAAAAAACTAACATTAATGTTCAATTTAAAACAAATACTAATATTTGTAAACTACAATCTGGTGAAATATGTTGTTATAAATTAGTATTGTTAATAAAAAATTACCACTTACATAGAAATACAACTGCAGGGTAAATACGAGGTCTGCTTGTAGACTGATTCTTCTAGTTGAAAGATTCTTAATTATGTCTCAAAATCCCGAATATTTTTAGTCAAATAACGTATAAAAAAGCAAGACAAAAAACAGACAAAAGTACTAGTTGTTACTTATAAAATGATTTAGATACATGGTCTTATCGCCTCTGTGGTCTAGCGGTCCGGGTGTTGGACTTGACTGCATGAGGTCTCGGGTTCGAATCCCGGGTCGGCCAACAAAAAAATTATTTGATTTTTCCAATTTTCTAATAAAAAAATGTTGGTCGGGATTGGAAAATGTGCCCGGTTGGCGATAGGCTTGCCACCTATCACATGATGGGACTTAGTGTCTTCGGCTAGTCGTGGGTGCCCTGGTTGTGCCTCTGCCTACCTCTTCGCGGATATGGGCGTGAAGATACTTTTTTTTTAGATACATGGTAGAGCTTTGACCCCAAGCTTCAACTCAAAACCCCTTTGACTTACATACATGAAATTTAGCACATTTAGACACATGAAACTGAACATGAACATTTACATACATGAAATTTACCTCTCGGTTTATCATTAACGACTGCATTCAGAAATGTCTGTTAACATTTAATCCTTAAGTCACAATTTTGTATTGAAAATGTCGACTTAATGACAGATCAAAAGACAACTGACGTCTCTGAGTACAGCCGTAAGATATTTTAAAATGTAGCACTAACACCTTATTAATAAATAACATTTAAAACTTGCATTTTTAGTGCGGTAGAATCAACAAAGACTTCATAATATTGAACTTGGCTTTTTTTATTTTTTTTTTACTTACAAGATCCTTAACATTATAAGCCATAACCTGTTTTACAAATTCGTGTTTTCAGATTTTATATATCGCCAGATAAAATCCTTAATTTGTACAAACTCAAAGACAAACAAACGGACATTAATGTTAGCCATGAATACATAAAATTATCAGCAAATATGTTTCCTGAATACAGGAGAATGTTCAATAACCCAGAGCTATACAATTAAGGCTGAATTATTACTCATTGGTGCCGATTCTAATACACCTTATAAACTAATGTTGGATATATGCTATCTCTTTCTAATAAAATAAGTATAAAAGAGATGTAACATTTAAAACATATCAAAATAATTGGGATATAACTCTTACACAGGGAGTTTATAGTTAGAATGTTCGACTTTTATTCACAATACTCGATAAATCGAATTTCAGCGCCGGCGTTATCGAGAGAAAATATGGTGGTAGTTTTTTCGTAATTATTGAATTTTGTGTATATGTACATTGGGAGTAATTAGACAATTTTTTTTAGCATTTTTACAATTTTGTTCAGAAAAAGTGCACTAATATAAAGACATTAGAGTATCGTGATTGTAAATTCAAATAAAATTATTTAATTTTCAATTTTCCGCCAAAAATGATATACTTAATATGTATTATGGCGTGACAAAACAAAGATAGCCTTAGGATTTAGGTATGGATTTTCGCAAAGTAACGCCTTTTTTTATCATTTATTGTGTATGTCTTCGTTTCCGCCGAATCTCATTAAATAGCTTGAGTAATGAGACCACCGCTTTACTCATGACCCCAATATGGCTTTCTTTGATGACTTATGACTAATTTTAAATAACTAAACACGATTTTATTACATCGGATAACATTGGTTTAATACTCAAAGTGTCATTTGATGCAAACTTTAACTTAACTAATGGCAAATGCTAACGCTAATGCCAAAAACTAAAGAAGTAAATACAATACTCCAAGATTTAGAATAAACATCTATAGAAATGTCACGTGTGTACTAAGGTAAAAGCAATAAACATTTTTTTAATTAGATATCACCGAACAAGCATACAGCTCTAGCAGCAGAGACAATTGTAGTCTATAGACACCATGGATGTTACAAGTGCGTCACTGTCCTGAAACCGGGATGGAAGGTCTACTGTGCAAGTCTACCGGCTATCATAATCGGAACACGACAGAATAATTTTGGTGGTAGATATTGGTAAGGCTATTGATAAGGCCTTGGATCCCTACACGTGCAAGTGGATAGCACTCTACCACCAAAGGTCTTTTTGGCAATCACCTATACTTTAACCTGTGCTTTCCTTTAACGATCGACCTGTCAGGAGAAAGATGGTTTGTTCTCCTCAGTGGACCAAGACCAACACGGAGAAAAACTAAATATAGTTTGTCTCTTTCTATTACTTGCGATGAATGAAGATAGCGATAATATAAACATTTTAATGGGTACCACAGAATTAGCACCAATTTCCGTAATTGCGTCTGTTAATTTAGTTTATCTTTTCAGGAAAATGTTTGTTTTACAAAAAGCTTTCACGCGTGTTGCCATTTAACGCAGTGTTGCCATTTATATTAAATGATAATAAACATAACAAGCGTTTTCACAACATACAGAAGTTACTACCTGACCCAACAGATATTTTCCTGTTCTAACTATAAATATTGAATAACAATAATCATTTTTTTTCTCATGAATCTCCACTATTAATCAGTTAAACAACTCTAGTCTAGCGGTCCGGTGTCGGACTTGACTTCATGAGGTTCCGCTTTTGATCCCCGTGTCTGTCAACATACAAATATTAGAAAATGTATATTTTCAATTTTCTTATAAAAATGACGTTGCCCGGGATTGGATATGTGCCCGGTTGGCAATAGGCTTGCCACCTATCATATTGTGAGACTTAGTGTCTTTGGCTAGTCGCAGGTGCCCTGGTTGTGCCTCTGCCTATCTCTCGGGGATAAGGGCGTGAAGATACTTAATTTGACTTTGATACAGCAAAAAATAATTAGCAAGTACAGTCCATCTGTTCAGCGTTGACCAACAGAAATAGAGATTCATTTTTACTAATAACACTAGTTGAGCCTTTGGATTTTGTCCTGTATTAACTATGAATATTTTTATATAAACCTTTCCTCGACAATAACTAAAACAAAAAAAAAGAACTAGCAAAGTTGGTTCATAAGTTCACACGTGAAGCGATAACTGAGGGAAATAGAGATTAATTTAATTTTATATAAAGACTAGCCAACTCGGCGAGCTTTGTAGTGCTTGACATTAACAGCTACTGAGAATTTGTTTGAAAAAGTTGAAATGCTGTTTTCCCATTTTCCCTTCAATTTTCCCTGTTTTTTTTTTCATAGAAACATGTTGACATTAACCAACAAAACAAAAAATAATTAGCAAAATTGATCAATCCGTTCAGGCGTGATGCAAAATTTTGCATGAAGGAGAAACAAATAAACAATCATACAAACTTTTGTATTTATGATATTAGTAGGATTAGGACATAGCAATAGATTTTTTATGGAAAAGGAGACAAATGTAACTTGGTATGTATAAGTTTTGTTTAATTTTTGTGCATAACTCGTACTCTAAACTCGCACTCGTACTCTATCGCCTTTGTGGTCTAACAGTCTGTTGTAGAACTGGACTTCATGAAGTGTCGGGTTCGTCTGAGGTTTTTCTGACGGAAAGTTGATGACAAAGATATCTATGAAGATTTGTTAGACCAGGGGCTTAATAATTGCATTTCTTTACACATGCAGACATGTGATATCGCCAAATCCCTTACGCGATTGGCAGAGAGCATCAAGTGAAAACGATCCTTGACGAACTTCGTAGTTCTTGTTTCCTCCACATTTATTACTCTTTTCATACAAACACGCCGGTTTTGGTAACTCTAGACACTGCCTTCGGATGTAAACTGAGCGATTTGAAAGCAATTTTCTGTACCTATCTGTTTTGTATTATATACATTTTTAGTTTCTAGGTTAAATAACCTAGTAAATAACTAAATAGTTATATTAACCTCTTTTTTGAAAGTCCACAAAAAAATAACATACATACATATCTTCACGCCAAGTCCCTTACGGGGTTGCCAGGCAGTCAAGTCTCAACTCAAGTGCCAAACCTCACAGTCCTGGAAGACATGCCGTGCTTTCCTTACATTCATTACCCTTTTCGTACAAACACGCTTGTTTCAGAGACTCTTGACACCACTTTCGGATAAGATCCGAGCAATTTGATCGTAGAATGTCATCCTAGGTCTCCTTGGGTACCTACATCTATCCACATTTGCATTTTGTATCTGCTTTGTCTATCTTTCTAAAAGTATTATTATCTATATATATAAATGTTTTATTATTATCATTTGTTTTTACAATCTCTTATTTTCTACATTTATATATTTAACATACAAAAAATATTATTCAAAATATCAACATAAAAAAACAGGTAACCAAAAAAGGTGGTCTTAAAACTAAAACGTCAGTGGTCAGGGCGACAGAGTGAGGAACCTCCGCACAATGCGTGCCGTCCTTAAAACTGCTGCCTTCTGAATCCGGCCCTTAACCCAGGGTTGCAGAGCGAGTCTCTTAAGGTGTTGGTATTATTATTATTGTTATATTATATTTGTAGGTAGTTTTCCTAAGTTGATCCCTAGCCGAGAAGAATATAGCCTCTCGATAGACGGTCTTATAGCGAAGAGTCAAGGTCAACGCCTAACGATACTCGCACTGCAACCCTGGATTAAGAGCCGGATTCAAAAGGCAGCTATTTTAGTGTGCACGCATTGTGCGGATATTTCTCAGTCTCTCTTCATGACCTCTAACGATTTTGTTGTAATACTACTGTTTTTGTGACTCTATTCTATAATATATTATGTTTATATTTTTATCATATTAATTTTATTTAAAATATCTAAACCAAAAAATATAACAATAATACCGACACTTTCCCGATTTTGTCCTTGTCCGTACAATTGTCCCGTTAGTCGTGTCAGTAAACGATATTAAAGCAAAGATTCTCATCCGATATATTTATCGTCTTATTGATAAACATGGACTACAGCAAGAGTAAAGTTAAGTAAATACTACGAGTATTTTCCCTAAGTCTAAAAGTTACGGACACGTCCAACAATGGCATAGGTGGTAACCCTATTGTCAACCGGGCACATATTCAATCCCAGGCAACTTCATTTTTATTAGAAACTAGCTGTTCCCGCGAACTTCGTTCCGCCCATTCAGTTTGTATGGGAAAAATTAAAATGTTGTTTTTCCCAGTTTCCTCACAATCGAATAGAATAAAAAGTATCCTATGTCCTTTTCCCGGTTCTAAGCTACCTCCCCACCAATTTGCAGCCTAATCGGTTCAGCCGTTCTTGAGTTATTAATAGTGTAACTAACACCACTTTCTTTTATATATATAAAATTGTAAACACACATTTTCCATTTTAATTTTGGTGCCCGACTAACGGACCCGGGACCTCTAGAATTCAAATCCGACATTGGAGTGATAGACCATGCATAGGAAATTACCGCTAGTAAGTAATAAAATAGACCAAAAAGTATAATAATTTTGATAACATTTAATATAAATTATAAAAAAGTATCTTCACCCCATATCCCCGAAGAGGTAGGCAGAGGCACAACCAGGGTACCCACGTCTAGCCGAAGATACTAAGTCCCACAAAGTAATAGGTGGTAAGCCTATCGCCAACCGGACACATATCCTATCCCGAGCAACATTTCTTTTATTAAAAACTTGGAAAAACCCAATTTTCTTTTGTTGCTCGAACCGGCATTCGAACCCAGAACCTTATGCATTCAAGTCCAATAACTGAACCGCTAGACCACAGATGCGATATATAAATCATAAATGTAGGAAATACGAAATAGTATAAATCTGAATAAATAATGAAAATACTTTATTTCACATAGACTATACTTTATTATATATATTCAATACTTGTAATAATACTAATTATATAATAATTATGTTATGCAATATAATTAATTACGAATAGTTGAAAAATATCATAATTATATTATTATAGTATTATATTATAATTATACACCCTGACTTTTTAATCACCATCCAAATTTTAATATGTTGATCTTAAGTGAAAATTATTAAATACGTGTTTTTTCTTTTAGTATCCCTCAATACTAAATATTAAGATATGACATCGCAAATATTGATGTTTATGGGCAGCGCGCGCTCCGGACCTACGCGCTGAGTGCTATGAGATGCTAGATACCTGTTTTTTTTTCATAAATGGATTTATGTCCAGAAAAAATTTGGATGGTGATAAAAAATTCATGCTGTATAATACTTAAATCTACCACAGGATCAGAACGACGCTTACTAAAAGCATCATAAGCGTTTCTTTTTAGATAATTACGGAACCCCAAAAACAAGTTAGTCCAAAGAAAAAAACTAAACTGAATCCAGTTCAAGGAATATTAGTATGCACCATGGTTGACTCGGACGTGCTCCAAATCCTATATGATGCAGAGGATTTGGAATACATTCAATAGAACCAAAATACAGTAATTCTTCCTCTTATGTAATTTTGTATCGCTTCTGTGGTCTAGCGGTCGAGCGTTGGGATTGACTCTTGAGGTCCCGGGTTCGATCCCCGCGTCGGGCAACAAAAAAAAATTTAAAATGTATATTTTCAATTTTCTAATAAAAGTAACGTTGCCCAGGATTGGACATAATATGTGGCCTGCTAGCGATAGGCTTGCAACTTATCCCATTGTGGGACTTAGAGCCTTCGGCTAGTCGTCGGTGCCCTGGGTGTGACTCTGCCCCCCACTTCGGGGATATGGGCGTGAAGATTTTTTTTTTATTGCATCATGGTTATTGACTCACATAAACAAGTAGGATAAGGTACAGTGGGATATTTTTTTTTGTAATTTGTGTTATCGTTTCTCACCCCTCTTTCAAAATTTGGCTGATCCTTTTAATGTAACTCTGTATATTGCCTAATTAAAGAACTTTTCAAACCTCTTTTTAATGATATTCATGAAGTCACTTTTTGCCTCGTCGCCGGTCCGGGCTCCTTTGCAGAAAAGACCATCTGCCTTCCTGCCATGCTACTCGTAAAGGGCATAAGCTTACCGTCACTAACACCGTGACATCTGGACTAGGTAGAGTTTCGCAGCAACTCGCCCGGATTGGTACCACCGCCTTACCTATTCCTGCCGCCATAACGTGTTCTATTTTGGAGGGTAAGGTCGCCGGTTAACTTACTTTTGCTCGAGGCCTAACATCCCGGCCTCAGGTTGGCAACGCATCATTATCACCTATGGTGTCTCTAGGCGGCATGAATTTCTTTCCAACAGAAAATCCATCTGCTTGTTTGCCTTCCTCTATCATAAAAAAAACTTAAATGTAAGACGAGAAATATAAACGATTTACCCGTTGGGTCAGTCGGTCGGTATCTATCTAAAGAAAAGATTTAAAATCATACATGCAAAATTTTGTATGTATATTTGTTAGTTCTACACGGTTTTCGACGTTACTAGCTTAGCTAACTAGTAGCATGCATGTTTGTTATGTCCATGCACGTAAAGCCGCAGGAATAGCTAGTGAAGTATAATAATATGTATCTATGTCAGTTACTAAAAACGTTCAGGGTTGTATGGAAATATATAATGGGTCGACCGAAGAAATGCGATAAAAATTTTACGACCTCGAAGGATTTTGAAGTTGCCACAGTTAAGATGAACTAGTTTTAGCATATTATTATTTAACGATAGTTTCTCAAGTTAAGATGTAAAATACAATTTTTAATCAACTCCAAAAAGAGGAGGTTATCATAATACTTGACATATGCAGAGTAAATTTTATATTACGTTCGTGTTGCCAGCTGCTGTTGGCTGTATTTGTCAGGCGGGTAAATTTGAAAATCAGTTTTGAGGTCGATTGAGCCTCAACTAATGCTGAGCTTTTCCTTGGAGAACTTAAGTTTTCTCTCTTTCTTCAATTCGATTTTTTTATGTATATTAAAAATATGGTATTGGTTTCCCCCTTTTTTCATGCATTTTTTTTTCATAAGAACCTTTTCTTGATAATAACTAAAACAACAAAGGACTTCCAAAATTGATCCATCCGTTCAGGCGTAATGCGATGTTCACGGGAAGTGAGGATTTATTTATATCCTACTAATATTATAAATGCAAAAATTTGTAAGGATGTGTGTATGTTTGTTACTCTTTCACGCTCTAATGACTTAAAGGATACACAGATAAATTATGACCTGGATTACCATAAAGGCTAATTTTAATCCCGATCGCAAAACGGATTCCTGCCGCCACAACGTCATGACAAGTTTCGGTTCGGAGGGTAAAGTAGCCGGAAAACTTACTTTTGCTCGAGGCCTAACATCCCAGGCCTCAGGTTGGCAGCACACCATTACCACCTTCGGTGTCTCTAGGCGGCGTGAATATCTTAACATCTGAAAATCCGTATGATTGTTTGCCTTCCAATATGATAAAAAAAGTATAATATATATTAGCAGACACGGCAAACGTTTGTGCCGCTTGTCAATAATAGCTAATAATAGTTTGTTTAGTAGTAGTAGTTTTTAGTAAGATAGGTCATGATTCCAAGGTAGTTTCGCATTAATTTTATTAAGTCCAGACTTAAGTAGTGTTTCTTGAGTTATACGTAAAAACGAATACATTTTTCACTTATGATGACGACCTTTCAATAAAGATTTCGTCAACATGAGTGAAACTTTATACATTATTTGCCGGCCCTATGAACTTATTATCTTCATGACCTATCTTTTTAAAAAAGAATCATCAAAATCGGTTGGCTATTGGTCGAGTTGGAAACATACAAAAAAAAACATACAGTTAAATTGAGAACATCCTCCTTTTTTTAAGTCGTTTTAAAGATGTATCCCTTTATCTTTCGGTCATAGCATCACGCGTGAACTGATGGATGGCTACCAGTCCACACTCTGTCTTTTTTAAGTGAAACTTCTTTAGAATCGTTGTGACTTCAAAACGGGTGCAACGGAAAAGCGACAGGTAAGAGACACAAATATATATTCATCTCATTATTTTGCAGGTAAGAGACACAAATATATATTAATCTCATTCTTTTGTCGATTTGCTGAAGTTTCACTTCTATCGTGTGTGAATCGCACACACACCTTTTTTTATCTAGCCATCACTTTTTTGAATGTTTGTTTAAGTTCCTTATGTTTAGATTTTGGAAAAAATTACAAATGAATGATTGACAAAGCAGATATACAATGTGAATGTGGATGGATGTAGGTATCCGGGGAGATCAAGGTTGACATTCCACGATCAGATCAATCGGATATTATCCGAGGGTGGTGGGTGTCAAGAGTCTCCGAAACCGGCGTGTTGGTATGGAATGCGTAATGAATATGAAGGAAGTTAGACAGGTTTGTCAGAATCGTGAGGTCTGGTACTCGATACTCTCTGCCTACGTCGTAAAAGACTTGGCGTGAAGATATGTATGTATGTGTGTAGAGCTAGATAAGATTTCTGGTTGTTTTTTTTATTAGTTATGTTATGTGATTATTATTTTTTTGTCATGTAATATTTATCAGGAGGTTTATATGTGAAAAAATTGTCTTTTGTTAAGACAACATCTGTCAGTTCAGCTAGTTTTCAATAATACTTTTAAACGAATAATTCTTGTGTAGGTATTTATTTTTTACCTGGAGTTAGTCCAGTTTCGCTAAGTAGCATAGACCGTCCTCATGCCAGGCCAGGTAGCTGAGGCAAGTACAGGCTAAGTAAGTCCTCACCAATAAGACTACTGGTGGTAGAATACCGTATAACAATTTGTCCGATTAAGGATCCACCGCCTTACCTTTTCCATCCGTCATGACTCTGTTATATTCCAATCCCAAAAATAAAGTAGCATAATAGATCTAACATCATGGTCATAGGACAGCGGCCTACCTACATCCATGTATATAGGCCGACGTTGTCTCTACCATTAACTCACGCTTTCTTGTTCGTTGTCTTTTGTTTATCATACAAATGCTTGCCCCCGTCGAGAATAAAACCCGTGCCTTGAGGTTGGTTAATAAAGATAGGGGCACACACAAACCTCTCAAACCTCAGATAAAGTATCCCCTAGATGGATCACATTTAATCAAAACTTACGGAAATGTTTTTTCTCTTTTTAACAAGAACAAAATGTCATTTGCTTGAAAGAGAAAGCTATACCTACTCTAGTGGGTCTAAAACTATCAAATGACGCCAGTTTGACTATACATTAATACATATTGATATATCGCTGCATAGCGATGTGTACATTTTATCGATAATTGAAATACAAGTGATAAGTCCTTGTCGGTCGCTGCAGAAAGCATTATTTCTTTATATATTTTATTGGGGAGACATAAAAATAACATTTTACTTATTATGTTACTATATCAAGTGGGTGATAAAAATTTTTTAATAACCTTTTCTTACTACAAAATCTACTTAATAAATTTTAATACCATTGGGTAGGTTTGAAGTTTGTACTACCGAACAAGTTAAAACTTAGTTACTTAATTCCGAATTCGCAAGGGAGTTAGTGTTTTTCCTAATTTTTCTACAATCATCTACATCTACGGATTGCGTTACATTTCTTACCTCTTGAAAACACACATAACATTTTCTCGACTATGTAAATAGAAAGCAGCTTTTTTCAACTATTTCTATGCACATAATTTAACTGCAGAAAAAGTAATTTTGTACATTT
>NJDD01000374.1:27638-51423 GCA_002245505.1 Calephelis nemesis
CTCTTACTTTTCAATTTGTTTTGAAATTTTTGCTAATTCCTTTCAAATTATTTAAACATAACGTAATATAGGCCAAATCTATCCTAACTTTATTTGATAACTAAAATCATTTTAATACTATAAAGCAAAGCCATGATGCTTGATTAGCGAAACCGGTTTGCTAAACTGTAAAAATAAAAAACGTATTGCGAAAGGCACAAGTGTTGTGAATAAATTGTTTCAAGAATGGAGTTCCACCAAGCACCGACGATAGGAAGTATAGAAACTACTATAAAGCACCTTAAATAACACAAGTGAAGACTTGTCATAAGCATAATAAAAATGTGTAAATACTTATCAGAAACATTCTTAAACACATATTGTTCATAAAGATTACAAAAATAGGAAAATTCTCATCTCAGGTGTTTAAAGGGGTTGAAAGTGTTAAAATAATCCCTGGTCAAGGACACATATTGAACCTAGCCCCAGAAGTATACTTGTGTTATGGGTGATAGTCAACGATTGTTATACATATAAATACTTAAATAGATATAGATAATACTTCGTATACTTAAACATTTTTAATTTTCTTTGTTTTTGGATTTGTTCTATATTTTAATTAGTTTCTATATTTCGATCGTCGCGGTGCTTGGTGGTATTCCACTCTTAACACATTTTATTAATTACACTTGTATTTTCCACAATATGATAAATAATAATAATAATAAATATCCCTGGCCAACTCACACAAATTGAATCTAACCCCAAAGTAAGCAAATTATATGCTTGTGTTATGGGTGTTAGTCAACGATACTAATATATAGAAATACTTAAATAGATACCTGCATAAATTTAATAAACACCCAGACCCGGAAATGCAGACATCTAAATGTTCATCACACAAATGTCTGCCCCCCGTTGGGAATCGAATCCGAGCCTCGCGGTAAGCCGATGTAGTTAGGCCTATACGCTAGCCACTCGACCAACGAGGCGGTCAAATGATCCATGATATGATTTGTTATTATATTGGATTCAACTGGTTTGGCTATTAAAGTATCATCAGGACTATAGCAAAAAAAACTTCAGTTGTTATAGCCCTGATGATGCCTAAGTAGCGAACCCGGTTAGCTAAAATATAATAACATTATCCCCATGCTGGTCCGGGCTCCTTTGCAGAATAGACCATCTGCCTTTCTTGTCAGGCAGCTCGTAAAAGGCGAGCATAGGCTCACCATCACTAACACCGTGACATCTGACTAGGTGGTAAAGTTTCGCAGCGACTCCCCCGGATTGGTACCACCGCCTTACCTATTCCTGCCGCCATAACGTCATGACGTGTTCCGATTCGGAGGGTAAGGTAGCCGGTAAACTTACTTTTGCTCGAGGCCTAACATCCTGATCAGGGAATCCGTCTGCTTGTTTGCCTTCCTATAACATAAAAAAACATATTGTGGAAAGTCCAAGTGTAATTAACATATTGTGTCTATATTTTAATTACTGGATTAATTATTATTTAGAGTGTATTTGACATCGTAACAAAAACTTCTATGGTAGTTGAGATACATATCAGACTTCAGAATTCCTTTTAAAGTTTTTGTTGAAAACAAGTAGTTAAATATTTAGCAGTTTTTCAGCCCGCAATGTATAGCGAACAAAGTACCTATATGCATTAAGCCGCGCGTTGTGAGTTGTAAGCGGCCTAATACGCTGTTTTATTACATTGCTGTTTTTAGTGAAAATATAATAATTATTAAATATTAAATAAAAATCGAGTTGCGTTAGACAGTATTAATGAAATAATAGTAAAATAAAAAAAATACAATTTTGTCGAAAAAAATCATGAAATCTCCGACACAAAATTGCCCGTGTTGGTCCGGGCTCTTTTACAGAATAGACCATCTGCCTTCCTGTGCCAAGCAGCTCGTAAAAGGCGAGTAAAGGCTTACCGTCACTAACACCGTGATATCTGACTAGGTGGTAGAGTTTCGCAGCCACTCACCCGGATTGGTACCACCACCTTACCTATTCCTGCCGCCATAACGTCATGACGTGTTCCAGTTCGGAGGGTAAGGTAGCCGGTAAACTTACTTTTGCTCAATGACTGACATCCCGGCCTCAGGTTGGCAACGCACCATTACCACCTTTGATGTCTCTAGACGGCGGAAATGTCTTACCATCAGGAAGTCCGTCTGCTTGTTTGCCTTCCAATATCATAAAAAAAAACTACATACGCATGTCTATCATGTACAGAATCCATGGTTGCAATTTGCGTTACGCTCTTATTTACACGATGTATATTTCAGATGCAGCAACAAAACCATCAATGGAAATTCTTGAAGAGGCTTTAGTAATTTGCAAATTTGGCAAATTTCACATCAGATTATTAGCCGCTACATTATTCGCGTCATTTGCTGCAATGATAGCAGTGACTACGTCGTCATATATATTACCGGTGGCAGAGTGTGACTTGAACATGAATATAATGCAAAAAGGGATCCTTAATGCTATGCCATTTTTTGGTAAACTATTTACTTCTTAATTGTACATTTTAGTCGGAAGTATGTTCTTTCAAATAAAAAATAATAAAATGGGTTCAGAAATGACGAGGAAATCCACTAACACACATAAAAAATATAAAAGTCGAAAATAACATTAGCTCCACCTTTTTAAAATCGGTTGAAAATAGAACATAAATGGTTAAAATGCAAAAAATGCCTAATATTGGCAATTAAAGACCTGCAGATACTTTAACAAAACCCAGTTAGATTTTTTGTTAATTTCAAATTTGGAACAGTGAGATCTGAGAAAGAGTGGTGTAAAAGAAAGTGTAAGTTAAAATGAGAAAGGACATGCTCCGTTGGTTCAGACATGTGGAAAGAATGACAGATTGACAAAGCAGATATTATACAATGCGAATGTGGATATGTCCTACACATACCGAGGAGACCAAAGTTGACATTCCACGATCCAGTGTTTTTATATGATAAGGGGAATGGATGTGAAGGAAGCCAGGCAAATCTGCCAGAATCATGAGATTTGACACTCGATGCACTTTGCCAACCCAGTAAGGGACTTGGCATGAAGATATGTATGTATGTTTAACGTGTGTGTATTTTTTTGACAAAAATTAAATCTAAGAAATTAATTTAATTTAAAAACTATTAAATTTATATTGGAATAAATGAATAACAACACAAAGGCGTTCTTATCGGTTTAGAGCGATCTCTGCTAGACAACCTTAGGATGAAGAAGACAATTTATGTAATTTAAAAAGTAAGGTACGGCTTCATAAAAGAAAATTTATGCTAATCTAATTATTATATTGTTTTATTTCATACAAAACATCCATGTTAAATAATATGCACTCAATTACATAAGTCATACGTATATTACCAAATAAAAAAAAATATTAGATTCATTGTTATTAGATTGGATTAAATATTTATTAAAATAAGCATTTACAGTTGTTTTCGATGTAAATTAAAAAAAATCGTAAGCTAACAATGAATATCTAGAAAACCGCAAGCGTATAAATTGGTTCTTGAATTAGCACTTTTGGATATTTATGAATGTATGACGCTGTAACGGTCGCCTAACAAACTCGTATATATTTCTTCCGATCCATTTAATTTTAATACCTGAATAACTTTAATATAGCGATTTGAGAGTGATTTATTTAAGCTAGACAGCATTTTAACTAAAGAAAAAACAAACAAACTGAATACCCATCTGACATAAAGTGCTCATTGAACTTTAACATCTTCAAAACCACACAGAAATAAATTTGGAAGACGTTTAAGCACAACATATGTTTTTTACTTGTTATTCCGATTCGCCTGTGTAGGATAGGATATATTCTATGTATGGCAGCTCGTAGGAATTATGTCGTAGTCATATACGTTTCTTGACTTATTTCTCCAAACATAATGACGGTGTGTTTGGACAAATTTGTTTGATTTGAGTTTGATTCCGGAACAAGAGAGTAGTGTCATGGACATCAATTGACATTTAATCTATCATTATGATAATTTCGTATACAAAACGCACGAACATGCAACAATAACGATAATTTAAAGAAAAAATTGAGATAAGTTTCAGATAATTTGAGTTTTATGAATCACTTCGTTACAACTACGCCATATTTATCCATCCATTTGTCCTGGTTGATACCATCATATTTAAATCGTTAAATTAAACCGACAGTTTCTTTGCAAATAAACGAAATTGGTATGTCTTTTGTAATACTAAAGTAACCGCTATACGGTACATACACCAAAATAACATTTTTTTCACTGTTGCCTGTCTATTTGTTCCGGCTAATATCTGAAATGACTGGACTGATGCTGACGAGACTTTTATTGGTAGTTAGCTGATGTAGTAAAAAGTAACTTAAGTATTAGAAAAAAAGTTTGATAATTGTTATCGGGACGAAATCGTTAGCACAACTAGCGTCCTCTTATATACTAAAACGAATTCCAGAAATGTATGATAATGTACCAGCATATCATGCTCAGAATGATTGGCCAGATTTGGCTAATTTTGGTTACAAATTATTTGTGGAAGTCCAGGCACAGTTACAACCATAACAAAATGGGAAAAACTGCGAAAAAAAAAAAGAAAAATGACATTATATTTTATTCACAAAAAATATATGGGTGGACAGCTAATTTTACATATTTTTTTAGTTTACGTCTCAAAAAACTGCTATAGGTAAATTTTTGCTCGTTGATATTGATGTGTAGTGAATGAAAGTCAGTTTTAGGAATTTTGACGAATTTAAATAATTTCTGTTTTCCAAATGTTTCAGGTCAAGTTGGTGCAGCCCTGTTTTCTGGATTTCTATTGGATGTGTTCGGAAGACGAATATTCTTGGTTGGAAGTAACGCAGCCATATTCATATTCACGATCATTGAGGGTTCTAGTCAAGTGTATTGGATGCTTTTATTCATGAAATTACTTCAAGGCATTGCGTAAGTATTTTTTGGATGAATGTAACTGGATGGATATCCTGATAATAAGAAATCGCCGTTGTGGTCTAGTGATCCAAGTGTTGGAGACTTCATGAGGTCCCGGGTTTCAATCCCCGGTCGAGCAAAAAAAATAAAATGTGGTATTACCAATTTTCTCTTTACAAAGTAAAATGCTCGGGATTGAATATGTGCCCGGTTAGGCTTGCCAACAATCACGTTGTGGGACTTAGTGTCTTCGGATATACCCACGATTAGCCCTGGTTGTTCCACTGCCCACCCTTTCGGGAATGTTGGCGTGAAGACACTTTGCATTTTACTTTAAGAAATAAATATCATATCAGGCAGGAAATGTATCAATGAATTCCAAGCTAAGGCTGGAAGGTTTAGTTCTTCATGTTTTAAGGCTACGGCTAAAGTTCAATAATCCTTAAAATTAAAAAAAAATATCAGTAACCCCCCCCTTTAAATCTTATATGTAATGTACCCCACGTCCGTTAAGTCTTGTGTTGATTCGGGTCTCCTATGTAGAATAGACCATGTACGTTTCTGATAGGTAGTTCGCAAGGGGCGTGCAAAGTTTAAAAAGGTCATAAGCGACAAGACGAAGAAGAAGAAGAAGGTGGTAGATTACCATGCTGCATCTTGTCCGGATAAAAATTCAATCGGATAACCGATTCCTGTTGCCAGAATGAGTGTTAAACTAAACTAAACTAAACTCTCGGCCACAGATTAGCGATGCACCTGCAAAACCTATGGGGATTATAGCCTACGATTATCAATTAAGAAAGCAGTTAGCTTATTCGGTATTTTATCACATTAAATAAACATTTAGTTAGACCTATCGTACCCTACCCTCCAGATCGGAACATGACAGAGTCATTATAGCGGCAGGAATAAGTAATGGGTTTGATCCCTGTTCGGGAAAGTTGTTGCATAGTACTCTAAAATCTATGGTCTCCTCTGGTTTTGTTGATTATGAACTATTTAACCTGTGCTCGTCTCTTACGAGCTGCCTGTTTAGTCTATTATTACCAGCGGACCTTCACTAACACAGGCAAATTTAATTAACAAACGATGAAGTCATCACATCCCTACACCAAAAAGTTTTCATGACCTTTGATTCATCATTTATCAGCTTTGTTTGGCGATAAGACCGCCTTTTGTGTACTATAAACTATAATAATATGCTTTTGTTAATACTTAATTGTACCATTTTGTAATAAGTTTAATTGTGCACAATAAAAAGTTCATTTATTCATTCATCATTTTGAGTTATAAATTTTGAATCTTCAAATAATTTCGACACGTGTCGTTCTGACAAATATGAGATATTTAATTACTGATTTATCAAATATTTAATTAAGAATATTGAGAAGTACAAGTCAGATAAAATTACGTAAAATAAATATTTTCACTTGAAGATACGAGAAATTGTTTCGTTTTGATTAGATTACCGGTTATTTTCCGAGGCTTTACCCGCTGATATAACCAGATAACCTTCCAGTTTTCATCTTGTTTATTCCTCTACAAACAGCCATTACTGCCACTTTTACAGATCTAATTGTTTATTCACCGACCAAAAATCTTTGATTGATTGAGATATTATAAAGGCACTTCTATATCTTCCGCAACCATATCAGTACTCGTGTATGGTTTGAATCTTAGGGATGATTTCTCCGATCATATTAAACATCGAGTTTAGTAAAACTGAATTCAGTATACACCTAACTTACCTAATAATGCATACCTTGAGATATATATTTCTTGTGTTCGTGTGTTTGTTACTGAACTCATCCTAAGCGACTGGACCAATTTTAATGATTTTTTTTGTGTGTGTTCAAGAGAATTCGAGAATGGTGTAGATTCACAATTCGATCTCCTGGAAAATGTTTTTTTAACTACTTTTTTAATACTACTACTTATGTAGTTGTTGATTTTGGAATGTTTCACATTTGATCAGACAGACTGCGCTACTATCGGAACATCAAATAATTTGAAGTAGCTGTTAATGTCAAGCGATACGAAGTGTTCTTGGTTTTTTTTATGTTATTACAGTTTTGTTACGCTTTAATTATCAATAATTATAGTGGATATACTCATATTGTCATAAAAAGTTATTTAAATTATTACAACTGTTACAGATCCTAAATAATTTGTCTCAAAACTGTTATGTTAGCCACTAACTATTATTTGTTAAACAGGTTAAGCCTGTGTTGGGGTGCAATGTCCCCAATGCTAACAGAGTTCACCCACAAGAATGTCAGAGACAGAATACTGTTAATCCATTCATCTTTTGTATCGATGTCCTTAATGACTATCGCACTTGTATCTTGGGCGATACTTCCACTCAACCTTGATGTAGTTCTCTGGAAAGGACATTTTGGTAATTCTTCTTTTAATTGTGTTTAGATAATAAACTTTTGCAAAATAGATTGGTTGTATGAGTATTGCTAACTAATAGAGTCGTGTTATGTGACAAGAATGAAGCAAACTTTTCGATGGTAAGCACACCAATTACCGCCAAAGAGGTAGATGATGCGCACAAAACATTTGACATTTGTAACAGTTTGTGCTGGTAAGTGTATCAGCTACCTTACTTTTTACATCAGAACGAGACAATGCTGAGACTTACGCTAAGACAGCAAAAGCAGGTGGTACCATTTTTTTTTATGATATTGGAAGGCAAACAGGCAGACGGATTTCCTGATGGTAAGAAATTCACGCCACCTAGAGACACCAAAGGTGGTAATGGTGCGTTGCCAACCAAAGGTCGGGATTAGGCCTTGAGCAAAAGTAAGTTAACCGGCTACCTTACCCTCCGAACCGAAACACGTCATGACGTTATGGCGGCAGGAACAGGTAAGGCGGTGGTACCGATCCGGGTGAGTCGCTGCGAAACTCTACCACCTAGTCAGATGTCACGGTGTTAGTGACGGAAAGCCTATGCTCGCCTTTTACGAGCTGCCTGGCACAGGAAGGCAGATGGTCTATTCTACAAAGGAGCCCGGACCAACACGGGGAAAGTACTGATAAAAAAAAAGCCGCACTGATAAAATAATCTATTATAATAATTAAAGTCAAACTATCTTATTAATAAACATGAAATGAAGTACTCCAAGATTTATCCAATTATAGTGTACATTACGATACGATACGAACTTAATTTTACTCCTACGTTAGTCTGTTGGTACCTACTTATTAATAAGATGATAGGTATTCGTTGGGACAGTCACGTTCGTATCCTATAAATAGTCTTCTGTCATATACACACTTTTTTGTAGTAGCATCCAACCACATATGTACTGAACGTTAAACTAAAATAGTCTTTTTATCTTTAAATTCAAAGCCCTGATGATGCTGTAAAAGATGAAACTGAAGAGTAGCGAAAAGTATTGAATAAAGTGTGTATGAGTACAAGTGTTTCACTACGAAAGAGTGTGTACACAATGGAGTTCCACCAAGTGCCGACGATAGCAAGTATATATTCTGTCATATAACCTATTAGTATTACTTTCAGAACTCCACGCGTGGAATTTCTACCTATATACGAATTCAATTTGGAGTTTTATGGCAGCTTTGCTTTACTACTACACACCTGAGAGTCCCAAATACCTATTGTCGCACGGAAAAGAAAAGGAAGCGTTGGAAGTATTAAAGTTAGTGTACATTGAAAATACCGGAAAAGATGGCAGCACATTTCCAGTGAGTATAGCTTGAAAACTCTTTGCCCACTCTACAAAAGGATTTGCGTTGTCATGAAATAATAATGATGTTATGCGATGAAAGAGTGAGAATATGTATGGATGTATGACTGAAATTGAGACCTAATTTAAACGCGAACAAAACTACCTACTCTGTAGCTACCTACCCTATGGACCGGAATATTAGAGTGGGCTAAACAGTGACAAATATAAAGTTATATTTTATAATAATAATACTGTTTTTTAAGCAATAAAGATATAAATATAGACATTTTTTATATAAATAACGTATCTAAGTAAGTATCTTCAAACCCATATCCCCGAAGAGGTAGACAGAGGCACAAGCAGGGCTCCCACGACTAGCAGAAGACACTAAGTCCCACAAGTGATAGGTGGCAAGCCAATCGCCAACGGGACACATATCCAATCCCGAGCAACATTTTTTAATTAGAAAATTGGTAAAACCCAAGTTTCTTTTTGTTGCCTGACCCGGGAATCGAACCCGAGATCTCATGCAGTCAAGTCCAACAACTGAACCACTAGACCACAGAGGCGTCACGTATCTAACGTAAACATAAGATTTACGCCATTTATGATATTTCCAACATGGACTAATACAAAAGCTACGCTTAAAAGTCGAACAAATGATTTATAGATTCGTTATAAAAAATAAGGAAAGACGAACACCTATTACTTATTAGGTCAGACGGAAAGCACAAAAAGGGCACGTGTGTATAACCCTCTCTTTTATGAGCGGACGACCCAATCGTAAATGTGATTTTCTAACTATTAGTTGCATTTTCTTCAGACTCTTGATTTTATGTCTGAAATTTTAATGGCTTTTCCAATTTAATATAATGGTGTTACTTGTTTCGAATATCTGGACAAATCTAACATAATACATAATATGTTTTGCGTTTATTCTATTAGCAAGTTTTATTAGTAACTAGCTGTTCCCGCGAACTTCGTTCCGCCTATTCAGTTTGTATGGGAAAAATTAAAATGTTGTTTTTCCCAGTTTCCTCACAATTGAACAGAATAAAAAGTATCCTTTGTCCTTCTCCCGGTTCTAAGCTACCTCCCCACCAATTTGCAGCCTAATCGGTTCAGAAGTTCTTGAGTTATAAATAGTGTAACTAATACCACTTTCTTTTATATATATATAGACTAACCCTAACTTACTTGTAATTCATGTTAAACTGTCATATGTTTATACCGCATATATATTTATTAATACGTGATGCCAAAACTTTGGACCAATTTTCACGAAAATTGCGAGGACGCAGGAGCATAAAATTTGGCACACTTATAGTTTATGTGTAGGAAAAGAGCAGAACGCTAATTTTTCAATAATAATGCTTACAAAGTACACTAAATCAATAAATAAAACATTATCATGCATTTGACTCACATAAACAAATATATTGATGATAACGATAAAAGATCACAGATGGCGCACTAAAAAGTTTGAAAACAAAGTAATTGGCCTTGAGAAATGAAGATGGCGTTCTTATCAACAAGTTATTAAAATTTGTAATGGTCGAATTTCGAACAACGGGCGACTAGTATTGTTAATTTCTGTGCTCTTTCGCTTGCCACCTATTGCTCAAAAAAGTTCTGCTAACATTAATACTTTAGGAATTACATACCAAATTACAATTTAGTATATTTTGACTTTGGAGCAATTACAATAGTGAGAAATGATGTCTTAAAGCATGCTTTTTATTTATTATAAGATATAAACATGCATGTGAGTGTATAAATGAGTGTGATGTATCTTGAGTATTTTAACTATATCCGTCATCGTTTTAATTGAAGTCAGTTTAAAAATATTTCACTGTTTTTTTATTGATTGGTTGGTATTTTTTTCACGTTTTCTGTCTGGTTTGGAAAACTATTCGAATACAGTATTAAATACTCAGATTTTTTTAGGTGAAACATGTTCAGTTAGCAATTCACAATGCTGGGTATTTTTTTTTCATTTTTCTGGCTGATCTTGAACGCTTACGGACTCGGGTGATAAGACTCCACAATTTAATTTTTATTAGTGAAGAATCTTCAATTAGCATTTTTTATTAAGTTCAAAGCAGTAGCATTATAACTAATATCTAAGATAAGAAAGCAGTACTTGATGTTATTTAGACTTAAACTCATTACAGAGAATAAGCTGTTTTGGGGCAAAGTACTGAATAGCCTTTGTGATATTTCAAACTCATCAGTAGCTGTTTGAGTTAGAGATTGAGCCACAGTAATGCATTTTCTAACAGCGCAAAAAAAAAATCTAGGTCCTCACAGCCAAGCCCAGATTTCAGAGGCAGTTTGCAATGCTGCGCTTGGGAAAAAGGGAATCATTATGAAACTTTATCTACACAATACCTTTTGAAGTGAACATTTTTTTAGCGGCGTTGCACACTTTTTTGGAATGGGTAAAAACTTCTAAACACGTGACGTGAGACAAAAATTTGTAGGATGGTGCAGGACGCTTTCGCGAATTTTCGTGTTGTCATGTTTGTGTACGATAGCGCAATAAATGAATATTGTATTCTACCACATAAATAATAGTACTTTCATACTGATAATTAAAGCTATTCGTACAAAAATATTCCCTAACCATACCAAAATATCAAAAATGCACAAAGTTAATATTCAAGTTTTCACAAGTTTACGAGTACTACGAGAAAAGCCAATCATGTAGACACATTCCCCGATAGTAACAGCCAGAATTACGAAGTACCAAAATGCCAGAGCAATTTATGGTGGGCTGCCAACTAAAGTTTGAGATGTTAAGCCTGTTATGTACGTAAATTTGCTTACTGTCCTACCCTTCAACTTGGAAACGGGCTGGAACAAGCATTGAAGTTGCGCTGGCGGGAATAGATAAGGAGGTATGCTCACAAAAAAGTAAAATGTGTTTTTTTTTATGATATAGGAAGGCAAACAAGCAGACGATTTTCCTGATGGAAAGAAATTCACGCCCCCTAGAGACACCAACGGTAGTAATGGTGCATTGCCAACCTGAGACCGAGATGTCAAACCTCGAGAAAAATTAAATTTACTGGCTACCTTACCCTCTGAAACGGAACACGTCATGACGTTATCGCGGCAGGAATTATAGGTGAGGCGATGGTACCAATCATGGCGATGCCATGATGTCAGTGACGGAAAGCCTATGCTCTCCTTTTACGAGCTGCCTGGCAAGGAAGTCAGATGGTATATTCTGCAAAGGAGCCCGGACCAGCACGTTGAAAAAATATTGATTTTGATACATTTTGATTTAATTTCAGATTTTAACTTTGAACTCAAGTGAGACAATAATTACTCCTGTAAAGTGTAGTTTGAAGCAGCAAATGTCAAATGCTATGATTGAAGTTAAGATGCTCTTCAGAAAACCTTTATCATATAGACTGACACTATTCACATTTATTACTTTTATGTGTTTAATGACGTAAGTGAGCTTATATTTTTTTTACCTTTCATAATCTTTACTTTGATATACGACAGATTTCATTTCATAATCTTTACTTTGATATAAGACAGATTTTCTTCATGATCCTGATGATGAGATAATGACCTCACTAAAAAATACAAATTGATTGGTTTTCTACTTATTGCTGTTATTAGACATGATTGTCTATTTCTTTGTCCATTATATTATTAATTTTTAAAAGGAATCACCCGGATCGGCATCACTGCCTTAATAATTCTTTCATAATACAAAAAAAGTATCTTCACGCCCATATTCCCCGAAGAGATTGGCAGAGACACAACCAGGGCACCCACGACTAGCCGACGACACTTAGTCCTACAATGTGATAGGTGGCAAGCCTAACGCCAACCGGGCACATTTCCAATACCGAACAACATTTTTTTTATTAGAAAATAGGAAAAATCCAATTTTCTTTTCGTTGCCCGACCCGGGATTCGAACCCGGGACCTCATGCAGTCAAGTCCAACAACTGAACCGCTAGACCACAGAGGCGAAAAAATTAATATAATAAAAATACCTAAATAATTATATTTTATTCGTCAACAAGTTTACCTTAGACCACTATCTCACCAGATGGTTAGTGATGATGTAGTCTAAGATGGAGGTGGGCTAACTTGGAAGGGGATAGTGATTACTCCCCCTGACTTATTCTAAGCGACCTCGTAACAAAACACTAAATCGCTTGACTTGTATAATGATAATGACATTTTTTTAATAAAAATAGTCTAACTATTAAACTAGATCTAAGAAAATGTTATGGTCACGATAATCCATTTTTCTAATAACATTTAAGTGCAATACATTAATAACGAAACACAATTGATAGTAAAATATAACTGACTATATTTAATCAAAAACTTAATTTTTTTAGATCTGATAAAATATAACACAAACTATATTACATCGCGGTAATAAGAACCACAACGAATTGTATAAATATAAAAGACTGTTCACAATTCCAAAAACAGTTTTTTTATACCCGCATCCTTAAAAAAGTAGGTTTAGTTCATTTCTTTCTTTCTTTTTTGTCTTTTTTTCTTTTACGTTATAGGAAGGCAAACAAGCGTACGGATTTCCTTATGGTAACTGGTAAGAAACTCACGCCGCCTAGAGACACCAAAGATGGCAATGGTGCTTTGCTAACCTGAGGTCAGGATGTTAGGCCTCGAGCAAAAGTAAGTTTACCGGCTACCTTACACTCCGAACTGGCTCTCCGACGTTATGGCGGCAGGAATAGGTAAGGCGGTGGTACCATTTCGGGCGGGTCGCTGCGAAATTCTGTCACCTAGTCAGATGTCATTTTAGGTAGATTAGAAAAGAATTGCTTACTTAATTTTGTTTTTATAAAAAATATTTTGAGTTGCCTCACCCGAGAATCAAACTTGACATAAAATTGTCAAATAGCACAAATGTTTATCCCACAGAGGCGATCCGATTGTTCGTTCAGATTAATTGAAATAATGACTTTGATTGGACTTTGAATGAATGAATACATTTTGTGGCCACGCTCAATTTGAACGAGCAATCAATTGTTAAATTTGTTTATGGTTTGGATTTTGTGTATCTTTTTAATTGAATTTCGATATGTCAGTATAAAAAACTGTCTTTTTTTAAGTCTTATGACCAGTTATCAAATGACAAATCAAATGATATCCAAGATTTAGCTCCTCATGTTTAGGTTTGTCTTAGAAGTCTAAATTGAATTTATGTTAAGTAGCTGTTATAAATCGCTAAAGTGTAGATTAAAATTGATTGGCGTTCCGGAAACTGGAAGTTAGTTTAAAAAAAATTACTAAATTAAATTAAATTAAATTACTAAATTAAAAATTTAAACATTACATTTTGTAAAGTTACTGTTTTTGAGAAAAAAATAGTGACTTTCACAAGAACGAAATGACAAATCTAAATACTATTTTTACAAATGAAAGAGATGGAACATTTTTGACATGTCAGATTAGTCCGGAAATGTAAAATTGTTGTTTTTAATCAACGTTTACCGAAGATTAAACGTCTGTGAAAACGTCGTATACAGACTAATCTGACAGTTTTGTTTCTATTTCTATTTCTTTCGTTAAAGGATGTTGGGAACAAATATAAATTAGTTTATTGTGTGCGCAATAAATTACCACCATTGTGTAAAAGATACATACATACATACATATCTTCACGCCAAGTCCCTTACGGGGTAGGCAAAAAAAGATTACCTCAATTAAATCTCTGTTACACATTTTTTTAAATCAACAGTTTATAGGTAACTGCCGATTGATTTTAGCCTAGGTGGTAGAGTTTCGCAGCAACTCGCCGGGATTGGTTCCACTGCTTTATCTATTCTAGCAGCCATAACGTGAGCATCTGTCGTTGGCGTGTTTCGGTTCGGAGGATAAAGTAACCGGTACATTTATTTTGCTAAAAGCCTAACATCCCGGCCTCTGCTTGGAAACGCACCATTATCAACTTTGGTGTCTCTAGGTGGCGTCAACTTCTTACCATCAGGAAATCCGGCTGCTTTTTTGCCTTCCAGTGTCATAAAAAAAAGACAATAAATCTGTATTTTGTTAATATCAAATGAATATTAATTTTTTACGCTTTTCCAGGTACACACCTCTACGTTTATGGTACCCTCAAGTGTCAACTATCATTGAGAATTATCAGTATGTCCACAAAGATCCAGCCAGATTCTGTGAAATGATAAATAGTTACAAGCGGGACCCATATAAAATAGACGTAATGATAAATACAACAAAATCGGAGTTATGTATTCCGGTGAGTTTAACTAAAATGAAAATGTTAATTGTTTTTACATTAATTGGATGAACTTAGAATAAAACTTCATTGTTCTAAGAAAATTACTTACATCCTATCCTACTGATATTATAAATGCGAAAAATTGTAAGTTTATTTGTTTGTTACACCTTCAAGCAAAACCTGCTAAGCCGATTTTCATGAAATTTGGCAAACACATAGAGGGTAACTTACATTAACACATAGGATAGCTTTTATTCGCAAAAATGTTTCTGTGGCACCATTAAATACGCGGGCAACGCCGCGGGTAATAGCTAGTTTTTTTTCGTCATCAAATATTATAAAATAAGAAATGAGTTTTACAATTATTACCATCGTTTTACTTCATATCAGTGTATAATAATTGTCATACCATAAAAATGTAATTGTATAATTTTATATTAATTAGTGCCTTTCGTACATTTATTCATTACGTTCTTTAAAAATACAACAATATATTTTTTAAATGTCAATGGTAAGACAAACAAAAAAATAGTTAAAAGTAATTGTGCAAATACAAACTGAAAAGCCTAAATCAAATCTTTAATATTTTCTTAAAATTAAACTAAACGAACTTTAACGAAAATTAAACTATTTTCGCAATTTTTTTTTGTTGTAAAAATGCGTGCTTCATAATATTTGTAATTGACGTTTTTAGATTTTAAAGAGTAATATAAAATGTTACTTTAATTAAATTATCTTCATACGCATCAATAATTGAAGTAGATATAAAAATAAACTTTTTTTACAGACTGACTTTTATTTCTTTTTCTTTAGTATTGTCCATTAAAATAATGTTTTATGTTTTTAGCAAATAGGTGGATATGAAACATACACAAATGGAGTTCTAATGGGATTTTTCTTCCTTACTCTGGTACTTATAAGTGGATTTCTCGTGAATTATCTGGGACAGAAAATATTAATGTTTATCTCACTACTCACATGCACAGCTTGCTCTGGGTCACTGTACTGGACTAGATCTTCAATACAAATAGCATTACTAATATCAACAACATGTGCTTTGATGCAAACATTTTTTAGTCTTCAACAAAATCTTTTAGTACGCGTTTTTCCTACTACTGTTAGGTGAGTCTACTATTATTTGTATTAATATTTGTAGTTATTAATTTCAGTTGCTTTTTAGGGTTCCGTAACCAAAGGGTAAAACCAGCCCATATTACTCAGCCTCCGCTGTCTGTCTGTCTCCAGGCTGTATCTCATGAACCGTGATAGCTAGAAAGCTGAAATTTTCACAAATGATGTATTTCCGTTGCTACTTTAACAACAAATACTAAAAATTGCAATGAAATATTAAGGGGTCCCCATACAATAAACATGTTCTTTTTTGCACAATATTAAAAACAGTAACAGGTAGACGCTTCAAATTTTGTTTACTTGTATATAACCTTTAAAAATAAATAGGTAAATATTAAAGGGAGGCTCCCAGACAGCAAACGTAATTTTTAATAGATAGATGATAGGACGGAATCCACCGTCCGCGAGTCCGACTCGCACTTGGCCGGTTTTTATTACTATACTTACCTGTGTCTTATGTTTCAGAGCTTTAACAATATCAATTATAATAATGGTGGGAAGAATTGGTTCATTATTAGGCAACATTCTGTTTCCGATTCTGATGGAAATGGGTTGCATGGCCCCTTTCTTAGCCCTATCGGTGTCCACATTCTGTAAGTTTTTCACACTTTTTCTTCAATATCAATTCACTACATAGTATAAAATAAAGTCGTGTTCTCTGTCCCTTTGTATGCTTCAATCTCTTAAAGTACGCAATGGATTTTCATACGGTTTTTTTAAATAGATGAAGTGTTTAAAGAGGTTTATATGTATATTTTATACCCATGCAAAGCCGGGGTGAGCCTCTAGTATTTTATAAACTGATTGATCCAAGATATGTTATTCTTTAATAAAGCCTTAACACCTTCAGTCTTTTGACAAAACATGCTATGCATACACTATAATTAGTATTATAGTTATGTTTTATAGGTGATATGATTAAAAATGCATAATTTTAAAATTTTTGGTGTATCATATTTGTAAAACTACGTACTAGAGTTACATACATACATACATATCTTCACGCCAAGTCTCTTAAAGAGTAGTCAGAGAATACCGAGTGCTAGACTTTTTTTTATTTTAAAGATTATTAAATTTAATACTTATTGATGTTCGCAGGTATAGCTGGATTGGTATTCTTTTTACCAAACACAAATGACAGTAGTTCGGGAAATGGAGATCGATAATTTTTTTTTGTCTTCAGTATTAAAAGACATCAACCTACTGCCAACACAAATAAAAGTAAGGTAAAAATGAAGTGATACAAGAAGTATGTTTTAAGAAAAAAAATCAATAAAAACTTTTTTGTATTGTATACAAATTGGGTAAATAATATTAATTTATTATAATGTTAGCTTTAAATGGTTTTGTGTTTTATTTCAACATCCATTCAGACATATGTATATTCTTATATTTACCTTATAAGTAGCGGAAATTTTCTGATTGCAACCAAAAAAGACGAAGACACTAAGTCCCTAGTGATAGGTGGCAAGCCTATCATCAACCGGGTACATATCCAATCCCGCGAAACATTTTTTTTAATTATGAAATTGGAAAAATCAAATTTTCTTTATCTTGCCCGACCCGGGACCTCATGTAGTCAAGTCCAACAACTGGACCGCTACACCACACAGGCGATGATTGTAAATAAAATAGAAATGTTACAGATATTATAGCCACGATTAGGGGGAAATCATGTACTTTCCTTCCAAGTATGTAATTTAATCGACTCTGTAGTCTAGTGGTCTGGTGTTGGCAAACATGTGGGCACGTACTACTGGACCACTACTCAATATGTACTATCAGTATAGATCAGGTGATACAAAATATATTTTTCAATTTTCTAATAAAAACAATGTAGCCCAGGATTTGATAAGTGCCTGGCTCGCTCTAGGTTAGTTGTGGGTAGCCAGGTTGTACCTCTGTCCTCTAACTTTATAAACTCTTCGACGATACGGGCATGAAGATCCTTACTTACCTACTTTATATATATTTTAATACCACACGTCTTCGTCTAAAGAAAAAATCTTTGTTATAATATTTTATTCTATTCTTTATAATATCATTGACTTGTTTTTTTCTATATTGACAATAAATTCTTATTTCAATAACAGGGTAAGATAACATTTATTTAGGCCATTGCAAAAAACTGTGTTGCGGTTACTTTACTAATTTTAATGTTCTAACATCTACAGAACACTTTTTGTGTAATGTCTAGGACAAAGAAAATTAGTTGTTTAAAAAAAACTGTATAACTCGATAATTGGTTTACTAAAACTTTAGTTGAGCTAAGCAACGCACAAAATAAATATAGTTTTATTCATATTTATGGAATTAAAGAGCCCATGTTACGTAGATTTCTCCTTATAGTGACATATACAAATGTCACTTTTAAGTTAATTGTAAAGAATTGGTAGATTGGTAAAATTTAAAAATAGTCACATTTTGATATATGCTTGCTTTTTGTATTTGGTTGCTAGATGTTTTAGTAAGTAGCAGGTAAAGTTAGATTAAAGTCCTATCTCGTCAAAACGTTTTTTTTTTTATGTTATATGAAGGCAAACAAGCAGGCGGATTTCCTGATGGTAAGAAATTTACGCCGCCTAGAGACACCAAAGGTGGTAATGGTGCGTTGCCAACCTGATGAACAACGGTGAAACAAGTTGATAAAAACTGATGGTTACTTCGCTTTCCCTCTGGTGGTTCCCAGACCTACCTGTAACCTACCTGTAAAGCAACTTGTAAGATGTATACTTATCGTCAACACGACGTCGTATAAAAGTTTATTTTTGCCTACAACAATACACCCAAATACCGCCTTTTCGATAAGAATTAAAGCCTTTCCTATACTGTCACCTTAACCTATCTGCCTTATTACTTGTTATGAGTCATATTCTATATACCGCTATGTTATCTTTTCAGTTCGTATCGTTCTTTGTATTATAAAATACAGTAACATTAAACTTTTACAAAAGTGTTAATATGCTGTCCTTAGTTTGGCATCGGACCTTTATTCTTTATCAATTACTTGCTGCTTCTGCGAAGTTCGTTTCACCCGTTCAGATAGTATGGAAAAAATTAAAATGCTGTTTTTCCTGCTATCACTACAGTTGAATGGAATAAAAAGTATCCCTTGCATAATCCTGGTGGCATAATGACTCTGTCATGTTCGGGCCACAGGACTTCGACGCATCTGTAACATATAAGGTATCTGTATGCCACTGTTATCTCTTACCATCAGGAGCTGCTTTGCATGTGCTTGTTCGCTGACCTCTTACATAAAAAATCCTACGTCTGTCTTCTGGTTCTAGGCTACCTCCCTACAAATTTTCAGCTAAATCGGTTCAGAAATTCTTGAGTTACGAATAGTGTAACTAACAAGACTTTCTTTTATGTATACAGATATTGGAATCAAAAGAATGTAAAACTCATTTGCATTTTTATGTTATACTAGCGGACCGCCGCAGCTGTAAAATATACACATAAACATTCCTATTTAATCACTTTATCTATTAAAAAAACCGCATCAAAATCCGTTGCGTAGTTTTTAAGATTTAAGCATACAGATCGACAAAGGGACAGAGAAAATGACTTTGTCTTATACAATGTAGTGATAAAAGATATTTTAGAAATTGGCAAGCTTAACACCCTGACTGCAACATTATACGAGCTCTTGCTGGAGGCGTAGATTCATTGACTACAAATCGATTTAGTCATCCCAACTCCTCTTAATATTCCTGCCGCGCCTCTGTAATCCTAGTCAGCGCAAAAGCAATTAGGTGGGAAAATAGATTTTTCCTGGCACGGGCTATTCATATCACGTTTGTCTTTATGGAAAATATTGCAAGATTGCTGTTTTGTATTTGGTGTTCCAGAAGCTTAATTATGTTTTTTAGTTTACTGAATTAGTGTTTCTGTAAATGTTTAGATACTAGAAAGTTTATTCTACATATATTATGTGGTTAAATTCGTATTTATATTAACTAAAAAGCCTACTATACTTTCGCCTCTGTGGTCTAGCGGTTCGGTTGTTGGACTTGACTTCATGAGGTCCCTGGTCGGGCAACAAAAAGAAAATTGGATTTTTCCAATTTTCTAATTAAAAAAAATGTTGCTCGGGATAGGATATGGGTCCGGTTGGCGATAGGCTTGCCACCTATCACATTGTGGGACTTAGTATCTTTGGCTAGTCGTGGGTGCCCTGGTTGTGCCTCTGCCTAACTCTTCGGGGATATGGGCTTGAAGATACTTTAAAACGCCTAAGATCTCACAAAGCGGTTTTTACCCGCGCCCGCAGCGGTTGTGGAACTGCGGTTTTTTTTTCAAAATTCACGAGACCGCTAATTTGTGCGGTCATATAGCTGTCGCGCTTAAAATCATCGCTCGCAAACTTGTACGATTCTACGGTCTGGTGACCGCTGCCGCGGGAACCGCAAACAGCCGCGGACGCTGGGGGTGTAAGACGCGTCGTGATGTGCTCTTACTTTTTACATATAAATCTACATTCTACAGAACCTGCAGACCTGCAACCGCTGCGGGTGCGGTTAAAAGCCGCACGGTGAGTTTTTAGTCAAAGATTAATTTCTGTTCAATAACTTCTTTTATCAGCTAATATTAATCAACTACTAGTGTATTTTGTGCGTTTTAAACTACATCTTTTGGTTTGTTTAACGTATTGAGTGGCGTGAAATGACTAAGTTGCCATAAAAATTGTTATAATTGGTGCACAATATTAGTGCTATTACTTGATAGAATTTACTTACACCGTAGTAACTCCAAAGCTTGATCTAAATACTCCTTTTTTGTGGGTGTTATCTATTTTTAATTTAATTTTTTCGCAATAAATCGTTCCAAATTGTTTTTCCAGCTTCTCTCGAATGGTAGTTTTTTTAATCATAAATTGAGATGTAAGCTATACTATCTTTCAAGTTGGATCAAACTTCACACGGCGTTCAAATTTGATTATAATCGATTAAGTAGTTTAGGAGTACATCGCGGACAAACAACGTGACACGTATTTTAAATGCAGCCTTTGTATTTTGAATTGCATTTATTTATTTTATTTTTGATATTGGAAGGCCAACAAGGAGACGGATTTCCTGATGGCAAGAAATTACCGCCGCCTAGAGACACCAAAGATGGTAATGGTGCTTGCCAACCTGAGGTCGGGATGTTAGGCCTCGAGCAAAAGTAAGTTTACCAGCTACCTTACCCTTCAAACCGGAACACGTCTTGACATTATGGCGGCAGGAATAGGTAAGGTGGTGGTATCAATGTATGGACATTTTTCGTTTCATAATAAATAAACCTCAATATTGCAATTAGGTTAATTATATTAAAACCAGTTGGACGATAACAATAATTTTATAGCAAAATTTGGAGCGCAAATTTCAGACGGACGACACCAGTGGAAATAGAACTAGACTCAATAACTCAATATTTTGGAACTCGAAACAACGGAATATACAAAACTGAGATTTTAGCAGCTAGAGAATTGAATGCTATTTTCTGCTTCCAAATTCAGCGATTTCCGTGACACTGTGAATGTTTCATTTGAAGTAACAGAATTGTACAGACGCGGCAAATATTGATATCAAAATCAGATCTAAAACATGAGAAACAAAAACAATGTAATTGATATCATAAAAATAAAGATATCTATTGCTTGTAAATAAGTATTTCTGGCCTCTGTTGTCTAGCGGTTTCTTCTTGAGGTCCCGGGTTCTATCTCCGGGTCAGGCAACAAAGTAGAAAATGTATATTTTCAATTTTCTATTAAAAAATAAGGTATCCTGGGATTGGATACTAGCCAGGTTTTCGGTAGGCTTGCCACCTATCATATTGTGTGAGGTAGCGCCTCAGACTAGTAGTGGGTGCCCTGAAACTACTTCTGCCTACCTTTTGGGACCATCTCCAAAAAGCTTGCGTGGAGATACTTTTTTGAGTTACTATAACAAAACCAATGTTTTCCCCGTGTTGGTCCGGGCTCCTTTGTAGAATAGACCATCTGCCTTCCTGTGCCAGGCAGCTCGTAAAAGTAACACCGTGACATCCGACTAGGTGGTAGAGTTTGACAGCGACTCGCCCGGATTGGTACCACCGCCTTACCTATTCCTGCCGCCATAACGTCATGACGTGTTCCGGTTCGGAGGGTAAGGAAGCCGGTAAACTTACTTTTGCTCGAGGTCTAACATCCCGACCTCAGGTTGGCAACGCACTTTGGAATTTCTTACCATCAGGAAATCCGTCTGCTTGTTTGCCTTCCTATAACATAAAAAAAACAAACATTAGGTTAAAATTTCAAGGACTTATTATTACCGCGACAGACAGCCGAAATAGAAAAATCATTGATTGGCATATTTTTGCATCAATCAGTCAATCTAGGTGGATAAGGCAAGTGAGTTAAGATTACCATGAGACTTACATTTTTAAAGCGAATGAAAGCCCTGCAGCGACTAGAATTAAGGCCCCATAGTCAGTCAGCCAGAAGAGCCAATCACGGCGCTCCCCCGTTTCATGATTACTGTGAACAATGGCGCTCTAAACTAAACGTCTTAAGCGACAAATCACTATTTTTGACACTATAAAAGTCATTTGAAAAAAAGTGTAAAAACTGAAACACTTATCTTTTAGGTATAGTACTTATCTATGTTTACGTTAAATCTGGTGTCGATATTTTCATATTTGAAGTAGACATTTGCGTTTTGCTTTCAAAAAAGGGTTAACTTTTTGATTTTTTCTATCGAGCAAAATGAAATGAATCGTGTTTTGGAAACACTAGTCTAGTAAAGCATATTCATGTTAATCTTGTGTATTTTTGTCAGCAAGATCCATGATTGCTTTGTATGAAAAAAAAAATAGTAAACTGCTGACGTATTTTAGCGTAAATGGCCCCTTAAAAAACATGTGTTTAATTTATTAACACACCAGTGACTGAAACTCGATCTTAAGCTTGTGTATACTCTGTGCCACATGGTGTTATAATTGCTATCAAAGCTCAAGTGTCATTAAAGTGAAATCTGTTTTTCTATTCAATAAATAAATAATCGCAGTAAAACTGCAAAATCCGACCCAAATATTTTATTAAGTCACCACTAAAAATAGTGACAAATCTAATAAGGGACCACCTCGAATGACCAGCTCGCACCATGACTTATCTTCTTAAAAAAGAACAATCAAAATACGCTGACTATTGGCCGAGTAATCGCGTAATAAACATACAAAAACAACTTGCAGTTGAATTGTGAAACTTCTCTTTTCGGACTCGGTTAAAGATGTAAAATTATTTTAACCTAAATTTAATTTATAGTAATACACACAATTTAAACCTAGGAGTACTTTAAACTATGTTTCTTTCGCCTCTGTGGTCTAGCGGTTTAGTTGTTGGACTTGACTGCATGAGGTCCAGGGTTCGAATACCGGGTCGGGCAACAAAATAATTGGGTTTTTCTAATTTTCTAATAAAAAAAATGTTGCTCGGGATAGGATATGTGCCCGGTTGGCGATAGGCTTGCCACCTATCACATTGTGGAACTTAGTATCTTCGGTTAGTCGTGGGTGCCCTGGTTGTGCCTCTGCCTTCCTCTTCGGAGATATGGGCGTGAAGATACTTTTTTTTCCTCATAAGATGTCTAAAGTATAGTTTCCATATTTAAGCGTTAATACCAAATAATAATAAAGAATCTTCATGTCCATGTTAACGAAGACACAGGTTCAACTTATTAATTTATATGTAGACTCAGAAATACAAATATTTTTTACAATTCACGGCATTATTTGTCTATCTTTGAATA
>NJDD01000374.1:81553-96647 GCA_002245505.1 Calephelis nemesis
TATGAAAATATCGACACCAGATTTGACATGAACATAGATAAATACTATACCTAAAAGATAGGTGTTTTAGTTTTTATACTTTTTTTCAAATTACTTTTATAGTGTCAAAAATAGTGATTTGTCGCTTAAGACGTTTACTTTAGAGCGCAATATTTCATAGTTATCATGGAACGGGGGAGCGCGGTGATTGGCTCTTCTGGCTGACTAAGTATGGGGCCTTAACAACCAAACACCAACCAAACGAATGTCAATAAAATTAATTTATTTCTATCTAGTTGTGAAATTCCGTTGATGTTATAACAATGAAACCGATTGGCTAAAGTGGAAAAGTACAAATGTTAGTTGAAAAATGTTTATATTTACAAATGTTTCTCTTACCTACAAAATACACATAGACAATCTAAAAAACTGTGGTGTTTTTATATAACTTACATAACAAACAAAATCATCACGAGAACGACAATTGCAAGTCTTTGCATACTTGGAGACTTTGTTTCCACGTGCTGGACTGGTTCCAGATATGTGAAATAGACTATCTGCCCTCTGCCTGGCAGCTTGCAAGAGACGAACATAGTTTAAATGGATAATTACAAACATGACTACCGGTGATAGAGTGCTATTCAGCAAGTTGTCCAAATAGGGAATCACCGCTATGACGACGGTATCATGTTACGATTCGGAGGGTAGAGTATCCGGTAGACTTGCATGTTATAGGCCTAGCATCCTGGCCACAGGACCGGTGCACCTATTATAATTATATATGACATTTATAGGCCAAGGTTTTCCTATATATTTTTTTTTATGTTATAGGAAGGCAAACGAGCAGACGGATTTCCTGATGGTAAGAAATTCACGCCGCCTAGAGACACCAAAGATGGTAATGGTGCGTTGCCAACCTGAGGTCAGGATGTTAGACCTCGAGCAAAAGTAAGTTTACCGGCTACCTTACCCTCCGGACCGGAACACGTCATGACGTTATGGCGGCAGGAATAGGTAAGGCGGTGGTACCAAACCGGGCGAGTCGCTGCGAAACTCTACCACCTAGTAGGGTAGGGTATCTATTACTGGGAAATTCATGTGTTCTACTACCTTCTTTAAAAGTAAATAAACGCCCATATCCCTGAACAGGTATACAGAGGTAAAACTAAGGCACCCAGGACTAGTCAAAGACGCTAATTCCCACTATATTATGATAGGTGGCAAGCCTTTCGCCAACCGGGCACACATCCAATCCCGAGCAACATAGTTTTTGTTAGAAAATCGGAAAAATCATATTTTTTTGTGTTGCCCGACCCGGGATTCGAACCCGTCCCGGTTGAGTTCATCCGGATTGAAGGGTTGACTCATGAAGTCACGTCCAATACCTGGGCCGTTAGACCACCGCGGCGACTATTATATAGAAAATACACACACCATAACAGTTACCCACATGACACCAAAAATATCGAAAACTTCATTTTTTAAAACCGGTGAAACATCAAACAACAACGTGCATTTTTAAAACTAATAGACGTAAAAATACCCAACCCTTTCCCGCATTCATCCACATACAAATCACTATCGACATTGTCCGACCATTGGAAAACTGTTTTTGTAAGTCATGACATTTTTTTTGCAAAATTCGTGTCACTGTTTTCTACTGCAACGATTACACAATGTCATTTAAGCTACGTCGATTTCACAATGTTCAAAATTACAGTATATTGTATTTTCATACAGTTATCGGTCAATTAGAGATAAAGATGGTTTGTATTTCCTTTTTTATAGCTGTTGCTAGTGGTTTTACGGGCATATTAAACTTGTTTATGTCCACCAGTCGTCTGGTACTCTTTAAGGCATTGGGACAAAAATAGCACATTTCCTATTTCAAGATTAGACCCAAGTATCTAGGTCTATTACTGTAATACTACATCTTACTACTACCTACATATAGGAAAGTTTGTTGAAATCGGTTATGGCATTCTAACTTCACTTATACACAATAAAAGATAAAAATAAAGAAAAAGAGTCGTAATTTCTTTTATTTTTAACTACACGCAGAAGAGAGAGGGAGAATTAGAGACATCAAAATTTGCCATTCACACATTTTGGGACATAGTGTCTTCGGCTAGTCGTAGGTGCCTTGGTTGTGTCTGCCTCCGCCTACTTCTTCGAGAATATGAGCGTTAAGATACTTACTTATTTATTAATAATGAAATTATCTCAAGAACAAACAATAAGTAGAGAATGTATATTAACCTACCCTAATATCTGACCAAGGTAATATTGATACACGATATGGGCGTGACGACACTTTTACTAACATTATAATTTAACTAAACATTAATTTTAACACCAAAGTATACAGTTTTGTCTATTTGTGTAAGTTAATTAAGAATTCTGAACATGAATGTTAAACATACTCATAAAAATATTATAACGGATATGTATAGTATTAAAAAAAATCTTTGTAACATTCTTGTAGACAAAGCTCATTAAAAACACCGATTATCAAAATGGCGCTACGGTAAATCAAATATGGCGGCCGTCGCAAAAAGTCGAGACCCAACTTTCACAAAAGTCTTTTAAATAATCTTGTTTTTGATAATACTGTAGCATTAAATCTAAAGTTTAATAAATGTATAGGCTAAAAAGCTAAACTTGTATATGATTGCGTTATGCACGATAGTCAACGATGCTACGGGTAATACATGGGAGTACTTAAACAGATACCAAAACAACTTTTATAAACACCCAGACCCCGAAATGCAGACACCTAAATGTGCAACCCATTAATTTGTGCTTCGTCGGGAATCAAACCCCGAGCCTCGCGGATGCGCGGAGTTAGGCGTATACGCTAACACCTCCAGCGAAGCGGTTAATAGCATAAAGGCAGTATGAACGTTACGCGTGTAAAGAAAAATAGGGTCTTTTGTTTTTTTTAGTTAAATACAGTAACGCAATTTTTATATAGTTTGTTTAATAAATTCCGTAAGCGTACAAGAATAAATAATGTAATTTGTAGTTATAGTTAACAATACTGTTTACTATAGTTTGTTTGCTATAAATTGTGCGTAGGTACGCTGTAGATATTTGTATGTGCATACGGTAATGAGTATAATGTGCGATATACTAGCAGCAAAGAATTGCGTAGGTACTGTTTACTACTAACTTTCACAAAATCCTTAAAATAACCTTATTTTTGGTAAAACTGTAGCATTAAATCTAAAGTTTAATAAATATAGAAGCTAAAAAGCTAAAGTTTTAAACATGAAAGAGAAGTTTTATCTAAAGTCCGAATTACATAATGTGTTAGCAGTTTAGCATGCCCCATAAATTCACGGACACAATGCCCTGGGCTTTTGCCTTCACAAAGCTACGACAAGTTAAGCTTTAGGAACTATTTATCAGTGTATCTCTGTTAACACTGCTTTACATAGTTCTGTTAGAGTTCTACTGGGTATTAGAAGTTTTATTTATTCGAATGCAAGGGACATTGTTTCATATTATTAAGATGTTTTTGAAAGATTGTTCATCGAAATTTCATTGTCGATTGTTCCCCGTGTTGGTCCGGGCTCCTTTGTAGAATGGACCATCTGCCTTCCTCTGCTAGGCAGCTCAAAAAAGGTGAGCATAGGCTTGCCGTCACTAACACCGTGACATCCTACTAGATGGTAGAGTTTCGCAGCGACTCACCCGGACTAGTACCACCGCCTTACCTATTCCTACCGCCATAACGTCATGACGTGTTCCGGTTCGGAGGGTAAGGTAGCCGGTTAACTTACTTTTGGTCGAGGCCCAACATCCCGGCCTGTGGTTAGCAACGCACCATTACCACCTTTGGTGTCTCTAGGCGGCGAGATATTCTTACCATCAGGAAATCCGTCTGCTTGTTTGCTTTCCAATGTTATAAAAAAAGGAATAACAGTTAACATGCTCAGTGTTTTTTAAAAGAGTTATTCTTTACTCAGTCCGAAATGTAGTAAAACACGCTATGAATCATTTTGACGTATTTTATATTGATAGTAAAGTATCTACACGCTCATATACTCGAGGAGGTAGGCAGACGCACAACCAAGGCACTTACGAAGAGCCGAAACCAATAAGTGGGATAGGTGGCAAGCCTATTGTCAACAGGACACATATCTGATCCCGGGCAACGTTATTTTTAATAGAAAATACTTTTTTTCAATATTTTTTTGTAGCCCGACTCAGGGATTGAACCTTGGACCTCAAGATCGCTAGACCACAGTGGCGATAAGATTTGGTATTGATTATACAAAATAGGATCTTCTTACTTTGATAAATTATACATACTGGATTAAATTCAGAAAACAGCATTTTCATTGAATTTAAATTACATAATAATAAATAAATATCCCTGGACAATAATTTTACACGAATTGAATATAACCCCAAAGTAAGCAAACATGCTTGTGTTATGGGTGTTAGTCAACGACACTAATACATAGAAATATTTAATTATATACCAGAATAAATTCAATAAACACCCAGACCCGGAAGTGCAGACATCTCAATGTTCATCACACAAATGCCTGCCCCCGTCGGGAACCAAACCCGAACCTTTCGGCCGGTCGGCGTAGTCAGACGCCAGCCACTCGACCAACGAGGCGGTCATATGCTTATGTTATGCGTGATAGTCAATGATACTGCCGGTAATACATGGGTTTATTTAAACAAATACCATAATAATTTTTTAAACACCAAGACCCCGAAATTCAGACAACTAAATGTGCAACACATTAATGCGTGCCTCGTAATGTAATCGCTTCGCCGTAAAAAATGTGGGGTCATCGGTTTTTTTATTAAAATACAGTAACGCAATTTTTATGTAGTTCGTTTAATTAATTCTGCAAGCGTACTAGAATAAACAATGAAATTAGTAGTTATGGATAACAATATTTTTTACTTTAATTTGTTTGCTAAAAATTGTGCGTACTCTGTAGATATTTGTACGTGCATACGCTAATGAGTATAATATGCGATATACTAGCAGCAAATGATTTCGTAGGTACTGTTTACTATTGTCGGAGTAGAATGTCTAATATCAGGTGTTACGATTTATTTTAATATTCCAGGGTAATTTTCATTTTAGTTAAATTGTTGAGGACTAATATCAACAATCTTAATAAAAACCGAGTTTAGTTAAACTAAGTTATAAACGAGGTCAATTATCGGTTGCGATCCCGCTCACAAGCTGCTGCACGTACTATTTTAAATTTGACGAAATTCTTATTTTAATCTTCTGTGCATATACTTACCAGATGAAATAGTTTAATCATTAATTAATATTTACTATAATAAAAAAAATTTACATGATTGATACTGTAAACAAACTATCGGACGCGGCTGATAGCCGCGACTATCTGGGTAACAGACAGTAGCCGTGCAAATTATAGGACGTAAGTCGCGGACGTGACCTTGAGCGTATCTGAGTAAGAATTTTTGAAGATATCTGGCACGCTGGCTGTTTATGTCAACCGAAAGCGTGTACACACTTATCAGTCGCCGCTATAAGCCAAGCCCGTATGTCGCGGCTGATAATATGTCTCCAGCTTCACAATCTTGACAATTGACAAAAGGTGTTTTCACTTTGATCGCATTTAAATTCGACGGTGAAATCAAGCCTTACACGTGTTACATTATTCAACACGTCAATAAACAAATCCAGCCTACAAGCCATTGATAAAACTAACCACATTAAACCGTAATCTCGCGACTCTGAGATAATTCTGGCTGACAGGTTAATCTTCGGCATCGTTCCGGCTTTCTGCTAATGACTGTACTAATGCGCCACTATCAAGTGAAATTCTAATTTTAGATGTTTCAGAAATTCAGAATTCGAATTCTGAAGTCTTTTTATATTTGAATGGGCGTTTGTTTATTTTTTTAATGTACCAATCAATTGTGTTTTTTTATGTGTGAAATCAGTTCTTTCCCATTCCTATGATTACGCAATTATTGTTATCCGTACTATCAGTATAGCATCGGTGGCCTAGCTATCTGGAGTTGGACTGGACTTTTTGAGGTCCCGGATTCGATCCTCGTTTAGGGCAACAAAAAAAAGAAATTGCGTGTTTCTAAAAAAAGGCTTACTACCTATCACATTATGGGACTTGGTATCTTCGGTAAGTCGTGGGTGCCCTGATCGTGCTCTTGCCTACCTCACTATAACTACAAAATTTCTTTGGTCTTATACTTTCACGGATAAACCACTGGACTGATTTTGATAAAGTGTTGTATGTATGTCATTAAAAACTCGAGTTTGCAATAAGGCTACCTTTTTTCCAAAAGCCACGTCCAGGGCTGTAATTGCGAATAACAAATTTGGTATAAAATTTAAATAATGTATTTAGATACTTCCTTAGGGATGTCGCGATTACACCATTAGTTTTTATATTTATGATATGATAATTGTACGCTATTTATTTTATATGTATTTTGTATTTTAGTGCACATAATTCGTGTGTATATTTAATGTACTTTATTTAAAATGTATGTATTATATTAAATAAAACAATATATTTATTACATTAGCATAAGTTTAGATATGTTTTGTTTTTTGATAAGGTAGGGCACATTAGTTTTTTAAGTACATAAATTATCTCCTTCACCGTAAGGTTGTCTGGCAGATATCGCTCTGAAGCGATAAGACCGCCTTTGGACACCTAAGTTAAATATTATAAACTAGCTGCCCCGGAGAACTTCGTTTCACCTTTTCAGTTTGTATGGAAAAAATTTAAATGTTGTTTTTCCTAGTTGCCTTGGAATTTTCCCTTTACCTTTTAAGCCTTGGCTGGACTTGCACAAATAATTCAAAACCAAAATTAGCTAAATCGTTTCAACCTTTCTCGAGTTTTTGCGAGACTAATGAACAGCAGTTGATTTTTATATATATATATAGATAGATGAAAGGGTGTGTATTATTTTAAAATGTGGTGCATAATAAAGTGTATTCATTCATTCATTCATGCATATTACCTTCTTGGAAATGATAAAACATCGAGACTTCAGTAACTAATCTGATTCAAAATCTACAAGCTTTCTAGTCTGTCAAAGCTCGGATTTCCTGAGTAGTGGATGTGTTCAAAACTGTAGAGGTACACAAGCACATTGCTAAACAAACCGCAAATTCCTATTTCGGATGGAGGGACATTTACGATCTGTTTGTGTAATTGAATTCTCGTGTGACATGTTAATGTACACAGGATGTTTCTTAAGTGGTTAATGGTCTGAATATTATTTACTGCTAGCTGATCCAACAGACGTCCTCCTCTCATAACTATACAGGGTGACCTTGAAAGGACCAGCCAAATTTTAATAAAAGGTTTATTATCAAACTAGCTTCCGCCCGCGTCTCCGTCCGCGCAGATGTCGGTCTTCGCGCGATAAAACTGAAAAATTAAGATATTTTTTCTACATATTCTTACAGAATAAAAAGTATCCTATTTTATGCCCAGGATTATAAGGTATAATTATGCCAAGTTTCATCTAAATCGAACCGTTAGTTTTCACGTGATGCCTGAACATACAGACAGACAGACAAAAAAAATTAATCACATATTTGGTATCGATACAGTAACACCCCCTACTATTTATTTTTTTAATATTTTGAATGTACAGAATTGACCCTTCTACAGATTTATTATATGTATAGATAACAAGGTAATTCTGAGATCAATTAAAGAAATTTGACTAAATATAACTACATGTATAATGTTTTCCTACATTTGATGGTAATGAAAAGTATCAAAACAATTTCTTCATTTAGTTAAACAAAGAAAATTATTGCAATTATTAATAAAAGCACCAGTCTTAAAACCACAAGCAACAACAGCTGCTTCTTCTAAGTTGAAACCGTCTTCGCTATAGCTTTTAATTTTTGTCTCACCTGGATATACCGTCATATCAAAAATAAGGCCATTTGTATTTGCGGACACAAATACTTTTAAGCCCAGTGGATTAGGTTTGTTAAGGCAGTATTGCCTTATATTGCAGTGACCAGAAAAAAGGTTTAGTTATTTCATCTATTGACAGCTTTAATGCTTTTTCTTGAATGTGACAACCTTTGAGTATTCTATTAAATCCTATTCCTATCTCCCGTATGGGACTTTAAGTCCTCCGTTCTTCTGTTACATTAACACGTTCCCTATGCGTGCACTGCATGTGGGTCCTTTTAAAAGTGCTGTCATACGTGTGTGCACCACATATGGGTCAAACTTCCATAGCAATTTGAAACGTTTTAAAATTTTTCTTTTTTTTGTTTTTGTGCTTACGCGTATGAACAATTAATGGGAAAAAATAACTGTACAAAGTTAAAGGGACATTTCCAAGGGGTAGCAAAGACATGCGTATCTAAAGTGGCAAGTAGTTTTTTTAACTAAAATGAAACAAATTCATTTATTGTACTTATTTATTATTAGGTAAAAAAATGTCAAAAAATTTAAATTCAAAAAAATAATGACAGGCGTTATAGCATGAAAGACAAAAAGCTTTTTTGCATTGGATACATTCAGTATCAGTGACCCACATATGATGCACACACGTATGAACTATAGATTCATAAAGCCACAGCCAAATTGTCAATATTTTGACAGTGACAAATAGATTTCTATCGCTTTGGCTGTTTTGACAGTGACATTAGTATTTTGAATATTTTGACAGTGACAAATAGATAGCCATCCATATCCCCTAAAAAATAGACAGAGCCACAATAGGGCACCCAAGACTAACCAAAGCCACCAAGTCCTACAATGTGAAAGGCGGCAAGCCTATTGCCAACTAGGCACATATCCAATCCTAGGCAACGTTATCTTTCTTAGAAAATTGAAAATAGACAATTTATGTTTTTAGGTTACTTGACCAGGGGATCAAACCCGGTACTTCAAGAAGTCAAGTCCGACGCCGGACCGTTAGACCATAGAGGCGATATGGATGAGGAGGTAATAAGATAACAAACAAGTACACTCCTTTCCGTATTGTCTAGAAACAACCATGGCCTATAGATAAAAAAAAGTATCTTCACGCCCATATTCCCGAAGAGGTAGGCAGAGGCACAACCAGAGCACCCACGACTAGCCGAAGATACTAAGTCCCATAATGTGATAGGTGGCAAGCCTATCGCCAACCGAGCACACATCCTATCACGAGCAAAACTTTTTTAATTAGAAAATTGGAAAAACCCAATTTTCTTTTTGTTGCCTGACCCGAGATTCAAACCCGGGACCTCATGCAGTCAAGTCCAACAACTGAACTGCTAGACCACAGAGGCGACAATGGCCTATAGATACCATAAATGTTCAAGATGCGTCGCTATCTGTGCCCTGGTGCAAAGCTTAACGTGCTCTTTGGTGACAGGAACTTGAAATACGAAATAATTCATAAGTAAATTAATTTAAAATTCTGGACTAGTTGAACCAAAATCAGAAATCTTAGAATGCTTCGCTCTACAAACCACGAATATCCGAACGACGGGACATTTGCTGGCTCTCTGTGTAATTGAATACTGGCGTGATTTGTAAATAGCACTGGCGAAAGCTCATTCAAGCTTTTATTTTCTAACTTTAGCTTCTATATATGATATAGATATAAGCTTATTTAATGAAGCTTAAGCTTCTATATAAGAATTGTTGACTAACACCCATAACACAAACATATAATTTGCTTACATTGGGGTTAGATTTAATTTGTGTAACTTGTTTAGGGATATTTATTTATTTATAGTGGTTTTTAACAACAGATGACGGAAAAATATGGATATCTTTGTAGAGACGTGTGTGTGTTTGATCAACCCTAAACCCAACCCTAAACCAAACATTATTACTAAAAAAATAATAAAATATATAAAAATACTAGCTGTTTCGGCTAACTTCGTTCCACCCGTTGAGTATATTTTATAAGATTTTTATATTTTCATTAATTTCTCTTTTTTAATAACTCCATCAAGATTAACAATTTTTCTACTGACAGATTTAAAAAAATAATATTAATCCTCAAAAATTAAAGTTGAATAGGTAACTCATAATAAAAGTATCTATAAGTAGGTACTTTAAAAATACTTTTTAGCCGGTCACACGTTTAACCCTTTCATGGCATTTTCCGATTACCTATTATTATTTTACACAGTAATTAGTTGATGGGAGCTGTCAGATACGCAGCGTCGTATTATAGGGTTGAACTGGAGCGGATGTTCTATTTTGTTATAATATACAAGTAATTATGCTTAACTAGTGGTCGCTCATTGGTTGAAATTCGACCATAATAAATTTTAGTATCTTGTTGACAAGAACGCCATCTTGATTTCTCAAGACCAAATACTTGGTTTCCAAAGTTTTTAGTACGCCATCTGTGTTTTTTTTATCTTTATCGTCAATATATTTGTTTGTGTGTGTCAAATGCTCGTTAGTGTGGGTAATGTTTTATTTATTGATTTAATGTAGGTACATACTTTATAACCATTATTACTGAAAAATATTAGCGTCCTGCACTTCTCCTACACATAAACTACAAGTGTGCCAAATTTTATGTTCCAGCGTCTGCGTAATTTTTGTAAAAAGGGGTCCAAAGTTTTGGCATCACGTATTAATATATAGATTTAAACAGATATTGTTTTTGTCATTGTTTGTGATACTATTAATTTTAAGTATTAATGTTTCTTAATATTGACGCTGGAAGCGTAAACACTGTAACCCTGAAAATTTGAATTTTACAGGAGAGCCAAAAAACTTTTGAAATTTTAGAAAAAATATCATTACTCATAAACCGTTACGCCTACAAGCATGCGGTTTTTTGCAATGTTGTGTAGTTTGTGCTAACCAATAAAAAGGTCATTATCGTTTCTTGCTGAAGCTCCCTGAACAGGATTTAATAAGGGTTAGAGCAAATGAAACTTTTTTTGAGACCTACAAAAACACACACTACACACTAACAAAAAGGTAGGCAGAAGCACAACCAGGACCCCGCGACTAGCCGAAGATACTAAGTCCCACTTGTGATAGGCTGCGCACATAACCAACCCTTGGCAACGTTATTTTTTGTTGAAAATTGATAACACACTTCCTTTTTTGTAACTAGACCGATGCCGGACTGCTAGACTATAGAGATGTTTACTTGCTATTACTGTAAAAAAAATTATATGAATAACATTGATAGAGAAAATCTCATATTGCTTCACGAAATAAGAAGTGCGGGCTGAGCTAATTACAATATTAATTATTTACTTTGTTTCACGAAGTTGAAAATCGAAACGTATCGATTAAGCATAAATAAAAATAAAAATGAACAAAATTCGATTATTTTAAACTTAATGTTTAGGTACTACCAACAACTTATCATAAAAGTATATAATTATGCTCTTCCAAATAACACCTTGTTCCAAAATAATGTCATTGATGTTGTCGACGAGTTTTACACTTATGGTTATTATGGGAAATGTATCACCACAATTTGCAAATCGAGACTTTTGGGATTCGATTTTCGATTTGAAGGCTTTATTGCTACAATAAAAACCTTTCTCCAAATGACATTTTATGAATATTTACATAAACACCTTTAAAATTACGGAACATAACGTTAAATAAAAGACTTTTTAAACTATGGGTATTATTATATTATATACTATAGGTAATGAGTATGTATTTATGAATCTTTGTTGCTCTTTCACGCTCGAATAGAAAAACGGATTTGTCTGAAATTTGGAACACAAATAGATTGTGACCTGGATTAATATATAGGCTACTTTAAATCCCAACTATACAACGGGTTCCAGAGAAAACGCGGGCAAAGCCGCAGGCTATATGTAGTACAGTATGTTAATAAGTAATAACATTATAAATTGGATATTAAGGCGCATGTTTGTGATTTAATCACTTTTTAACCCTGAAACAATACTGTCAAATTTTGGCTTGATGAAATTCTGAAATCCGCAAAAGAATAATGGCAATTTTTAATGATTAAAGTTTATGTAATTAGTTTCTACCGTGGGTGTGAGCATCAGCCTTAAGTAAATTTTTATTTAACTTTTATCTTGTATACACTCGACACTCGCCTAGCTCGTTAGGAACTTGGCTGGAAGATACGTATATGTAGGAATGTTTCGTCAATATTGCCAAATTTCACAATTTTTTTTAAAATCATTAGCAAGTATTGCCATTTTTTAAATAACTCGTAAGTCTTTTTATTTAGACATGTCAGTGTCTTAGGTAAAGCGGTAGCAACCTTATCTAAGCTCATCGAGTGGTATTTTTCTGTGGCGAAAAATTTCGCAATACATTAATTTCTTGATAAATTTTTCACTTGTACACTTTATACAAAATGCCATTAAAATTTGCTAACTTTACTTATTATGTAAATGAAATATTGAACATACTGCGTTAACCTTTCTCGCAATATCGTCAAAATTCTCATTTTAAGGCGTTTTAAAAGAGCGGAAAAAGATATTCAGAAGCAAGCGAAGCCACGAACAATCCTTAATAGAAGTCTAATAGCGATTGGCTATGCATGGTTTTGGTAAATTTATTTCTCCAATTCAATGCAGAACTTGGAACAGACCGCTTTAATTGGGCTATTAAAGCTTTTGGCCAAATTGCGGCTATCTCCTTCAAGTGCGGCCAGCTCAAACTTCGTAATGGTGCAGTTAGTTTCAGTAAGTTTCGGTAAGATAATATCTTTGGTTTTATAATTTACTTCATATTGATTTTATCTTGTCTACAATTTTTATTTGAAACGTTTTTTATTGAGGCAATTACATAAAAAAATATTTGCCATGTATTCCATTCTTTTTTTCATTCATTCATTCCATTTCTTTTCAAATCATTACAAAAATGATCATTTTGTAAATGTCATAATAATATGACAATCAATACTAAACAATTCAATTCAAAAATAATTTCCGTCATTTGAACGTTCACGGGTTAAATATTTAACTCTATGGGCCACATGCACGTTCCAGGGTTGAACTGTTACCTCTGACTTAGCTTCTTAAGAGGTTTACATAACTTTAAATTTGACAATTAACTTATTATTAAATTTAACTTAATAAGGTGCAAGCGGCCCTTATTTAGATTCTTAAGTAAATTAAAAAACATTTTATTTAGCACTTTAATCAATTAGGGCTACTTGCACTTTCCTGGGTTAAGTTTTTTTCTCTGACTTAGCTTCTTACTATGGTTGAATCCCTTTACATTTGACGGTTTAACCCATTTTTAAATTTAAACCAAAAAGGTGCAACCGGCCCTTAGAAAGTTTTTAAAGTATTTTATGGTCTCAATAATATATCTATCAAAAAAATTTAAGCCATCAGCAAACGTAAGCCAGTCAGCTTTAAGGAAAATCTTTTGGTATAATTTCACCTGTGCTACGTATTTGGAATGTTTACAGAAGTTTTTCTTTTCTGTTCTAAATTGAAAACATTGAAATGTGTATGTTTTTCAATATATACACATTTTTAATTTTAAATTCATTGCTCTATTGATATTTTGTTGTTTTTTATAGAAGAACTTTATACTTGATTGTTAAAAATATGCAATATACAAACAAAGCTCGTTTAGGATTGCATAATGCGCTAGTTAATGTAAAATCAAAATTAACGGATCTTTCCAATTTATAACATGTAATTCAGCAGTTTGTAACAGCTGTCAACAAGATTGAAGGTCATGTAGTTTAAATTTCGTAAGCATTAAAACTTTGCGTTAATCACAAAATAATATATTATACGACTTAAACTAGAATAAATCAGAATGTCTTAAATCACTTTTATCACCTAATTCAGCGACCGCATTTTTCCGATGCAGTAAATTTCAGACGGATGCCATTAAAAATAAACTTATTAAAATTGATTCCACGGTGATTTGCTTTGGTACACAATTAACAGTTATTTTAGTATTGCGCATCGTTGGTCGAGTGACTAGCGTACACGCCTAACTACACCGACCAACTGCGAGGCTCGGGTTCTATTCTTGACGGTGACAGCATTTGTGTGATGAACATTAGATGTCTGCATTTCCGGTTCTGGGTTTTTCTTAAATTTATTATGGTAAAATTTGCTTACTTTAGAGCAATTTCTACAAACAGATATATTTTTATTTATTTATCTATAATTATAATTGTATGGAAAAATAACTGTTGCCACCGAATTCGTAGGTACATTAGATTAAACTTTTCTGTTAATTTGTGTTACAAGAAAAAAAACCAAACAAACAAAAATTAATTACCTCTATCCCAGCTGCGATACGTATCAATCAATATTCTTTAAAAAAATCTTATTTGATTAGTTGGTGCTGCTAATCAAAATCAAAAATCTTTTCTAATACTCTAAAGTTCAAAAATATCAGTATCAATTACATAATTAATTAGATTTATTCATATGTCATAACTTCATTAATTATTTCATTAACTCAAGCTTTGATTTTTCAAACTTATGAAACTATTATTTATACTGAGCCAATCAAATCAATTAGAAACAGGTTCAATGTGCAGTCACCACAAATTTACGAATTCCCCATAAATTGTAAGCATATATCAAATCTAATTCAGCAACTCTGCCTTCACATTTTAATGTCCAAACCAGAAGATTATCCTAGCAATTTATAACTGTCAACAAGCTTTGAAATTTAAATGATATTATCAACTTAAAATTGAGCTTAATCACAAAGTAATATGAAACTCGACTTAAAGTGGAATAAATCACAACAGCTTAAATCGCTTTAACCACCTAATACAGCGGCCGCGTTTTCCCGCCACAATAAATTTCAGACAGGCTGGCGTTGATATTATTGGACAATTTATCAAAGTTGCCGCTCCCGACGATGCACTTACAAGCTTACTATTATTTATCTTCTCGTACGTTTACCACCTATATAAATTTTACTTTGAAATCTATTCCTACTGACTTCGTAGCAGACTTACTGTTTTGGTTTATTACTTGTATAAAATAAGGCCCGGTGCGCATTTGACTCTGACACTTGGTAGCTTACAACAGAAGTTGCACTTAGGGAGTGCTAGTAGAAGTAAAAACTTGAATATTAACGTTATGCATTTTAGATATTTTGGAATGGTTAGAGAACAATTTTGCAGGAATTGCTTTAATTATCAGTAT
>NJDD01000374.1:103183-117743 GCA_002245505.1 Calephelis nemesis
AATTATAAAATTATTATATTACATTGATTTATTTACTCGTATAACGTATCCTATATTTAACCATAACCATTCATACTTTATTTAGAGTAGCAAGGAGCTACTCGCAGTTCAATAAAATATGTTTTAAATAAACTACCTTAGTCCTTAGATGAAAGACTGAGTTAGATCTTGAAGACGGGGTCCTGTTTTAAAGGTTAGGATTTTTAAAAAATATCGTCGTACCTACGCAAAACGGCTCGTTTCGTAGACACATAAGAACCGGACGTTAGTTTTTCAACTTGGGCATATATTCATCGTTCATAATAAACAGTGGCCTTATTGTTAATTACTCATTTAACCTATGATCTCCTCGAGTGACCTGACAGGAAGGCAGTCTATTTTATGCTAGAAACCTAGACCAACATGGCGGAAACTACACTACCTACTTCGGAAATAAATCCATCACGTGCTCTGTGATTCTTTAGTTATTAAGTGAATACTCAATCACCAAATGTTACTGTTACTGTTGTTACAAATCTTACTGTTGATATCATCAATTATCTCTATAACTAAAAAAATATCTTCCTGCCTATATCCCCGAAGAGTTAGGCAGAGGCACAACCAGGGCACCTACGATTAGCCGAAGACACCAAGTCTCATATTGTGATAGTTGGCAAGCCTATCTCCAAAAGAGCACACATCCAATACCGAGCAACATTTTTTTATTAGAAAATTGAAAAAATAAGATTTTTATGTTGCCCGACCCAGGAATCGAACCCACCGGTGTTGGAGTCCAACACCTGGACCGCTAGACCACAGAAGGATCTCTATAACTATTAGTTATTTAAAAAAAAACAGTAGATTAAAATAAAATTTAACATAATCAGTACATATACATATAGTACCAGCTTTTGAAATACAAAATCAATTATTATTAAGAAACCTGGTTAAAAAATTCTGTTTTTTTATGTGTAATGGAAACATGAGAAGCATAATTTAGTCAGGGTCTACCGGTCAGTAAGTTAGTATTTCGTACCTGTGAGTTTGTCTGCTTACTATAGTTGTTAAGCCGTAAAATAGTCAGCCAAACAAGGGAATACTAATACCATTCGTTTTAATCATCTCAGGAAATACTAATACCATTCGTTTTAAGCTAATTCGCTTTTTTCTTTTATTAAAAAAAAATTATTGAGCACTGCAAAAGAAAACAAAGCTTGTGTTCCTTGCCTATTCTTTTATTATTGTTACTATATTTATATTTCATTATTATTTATTAATTCATCAAAAATGAAAATGACATAAACAAACTTTTTCACATTTGAAATATTAGTAGAGATAACCTTATTATATTTAGATTTAAAAGAATATTTCTTTAAGATTTATAAAGATTTTTACAGTCGCCTTTGCGTCCTTTTTACCCTTTACAGCCAACCTAATTAAACCTACGATCTTTTTTATTTCAAGTAACCTAGTAATTTCTGTTCTACATTACTTTTAAATCTTTCATTTTTATTAAATTCTATTATTAAATTTTTTCTGTTTTAGAAATGTTAAAATGTTTATTAACAGACTCATTCATCTTACCAAACATAATAAAAAAAAACTTAAGCAAACAGTAACTGGAAATTAAATAAACTAATATAGTTAGCAAAAACAGTGGCTAAGTGCAAGTCAGATTTGTCATTAAAGGGTTTTTTAGTAGAAAATGTAGACAACTACATTTTATGAAGCACAACTACAGTTTGTAGTTGTGCTGCCAGCAAAAAATATTTTGTTTTACCTATTGCTCAGAGCGTTGCCCACGTGGTTAATGGCCCTACGGATACATTCTGGATAAAAACTAATGTGTTAATCCAAGTTACCCTCTACGTGTGTGCCAAAGTACATTAAAATCGGTTTAGCAGCTTACAAACATACAAACTTTCGCATTTACAATATTAGTAGGATTTTATAGTATTTGTGGATGAATGTGCGGTATTTGAAAATGTGACAGAGACCCAAACCTAGTGGCCATGTTTTAAAAGACTTTTTTTTAAAGATATTTGTAGCACACAACTCTAGATTTTCATACAAACTAGCTACTGCAATTTAAGTATAAAAAGAGTTGATTTTTGAATAAAAAGTAGCCTTTGTTTGAGCTCGGCTCTAATGAAATACATATTAAATTTTGTCAAAATCATTAAAACTGACTGAATGGAAACTTTCGTATTCCAAATATTAGTTTTTTTTTAATATATATAACATTGGAAGGCACACAAGCAGACGGATTTCCTGATGGTAAGAAATTTCCGCCGCCTAGAGACACCAACGGTGGTAATGGTGCGTTGCCAACCTGAGGTCAGGATGTTAAGCCTCGAGCAAAAGTAAGTTAACCGGCTACCTTACCCTCCGAACCGGAACACGTCATGACGTTATGGCGGCAGGAATAGGTAAGGCGGTGGTACCAATCCGGGTGAGTCGCTGCGAAACTCTACCACCTAGTCAGATGTCACAGTGTTAGTGACGGCAATCCTATGCTCGCCTTTTACGAGCTGCCTGGCACATCAAGGCGGATGGTCTATTCTACAAAGGAGCATGGACCAACACGGGGTATGCATCTCCATACCCCGTGGAATATCCAACAATCAAAGTGGATACTTATCCAAACCACTAGCAAAACTTATACACAGCGAAACACTTTTGTAAGGAACTTAAAACTAAGGAATTAATAAGTAAACTAGTTTATTATCAATTTATTATAAAAAGTACCAATATCGTTAGACAACAAAATGCTTTCAATTTTGGCGCTCCTCTACCAGGAACATTTGCATGTTACCTTGATCTAAAGTAAAAGTCTGCATATGTCCAATAGTTAAACGCATTATATTGTAAGGATAACGCGATACTAATAATAACTTCCGGTTTCCGGCAAGCCAATCAAATTTAATCAAAGATCAACCGCACTTATTGTAAAGTTAAGAAGAAATAAACTCTTCAGAACTTTACTATGAGTTCGGTTCATAAATATAACTGAACAAGTTTTAGCCCCTATTTGGTTCGGTTCGGTTTAGAACGCTAAATAGAAGTCAGGTGAAACAGTTGCTAGGAAGAAATAAATCGTAGATTAAATTGACTTTTTGAAGTTATACTTCTTTTGGCGCATTAGGAAAAAATGATGAGGGTAAATTTTTACGATGCGCGCGCACACCGTCACGAAAAACCGACATGATGAAGTTAGCTATAGATAACATTTTAGTTTTTCAAAAAAAGGTACCAACAAAGTAAAAGTAAGGACATCTACGTATGTTTGCGTGAGAACTGACAACTATATTCACAATATTTCTTTATTTCTATGGTTAGTGTCATTTCGTCTACAAATGTAAAATAAGGCAAAAGATAATTTTTTATCTTATTACGCCGAAGAAGTATATATAACTTCTAACGCGTGTACATAAGTACACACACAATTTTTTTTTAAATTGATGATTTTAATACCAAAAAATATTTACATCGCTATACATTTTACTGGTAATAGACCGACGTACAGCAAATGTTTAGGGATCGCCTTACCTATTGCTGCCGCCGTTCCGAAAAGTATGGTAGACGGTAGAATTGCACAACAGACTTTCCATTCCTGTTTCAGGATGGCGTCGCACCTGTAACATGTTAGTGAAATTAGACCACGGTCATCTCTTACCATCAAGAAAAAAGTGTGAAGAACTGGCTTGAAAGGGCCGATGTTATAAATTTGTCGTATCTGTGTATGCTTATGCATGTGTGCATCATAAGCACGATTGAGATGTTTCTTACCTACATTACGAAAAGGTTTCATCGGGAGTTACTGCATTTTTTTTATTTTATGTATATTTTAATAAAGAAAAATAGGAAAGTGAATTTTTAATTGTACAAATTACCCTTCGATGTTACAAAAAGACACGTCAGAGCTTATTTGAAATTGAGATGTTAATAGTATCTATTGCATGCGTAAATTTATAGACTCTATACCTAAAAATGGGAAGCTTATATTGATAGGATCGCCTATTATCGCCTCTGTGGTCCAGCGGTCCGGGTGTTGGACTTGACTGCATGAGGTCCCGGGTTCGAATCCTGGGTCGGCCAACAAAAAGAAAATTGGATTTTTCCAAATTCCTAATAAAAAAATGTTGGTCGGGACTGGAAATGTGGCCGGTTGGCGATAGGCTTGCCACCTATCACATTGTGGGACTTAGTGTCTTCGGCTAGTCGTGGGTGCCTTGGTTGTGCCTCTGCCTACCTCTTCGGGGATATGGGCGTGAAGATACTTTTTTTTATATTGATAGGATAAAGTTGAGCAATGGCATTTATCTGGGTAAACCTTTTCAGGACTCTACTAACTGGTCTGACTGACTAAGCAAGTGGAAATCAAGCAAACTAAATTTCAAGGTAATTCTACTAACTGGGCTAAAAATAAAATAAACAATCCAGAATATTGACAAACAAATGCTTTTGAATAAAGGTCGCCATTTCATCTCTGCTTGGCTCTACTAACGAATTGGCATTATGATAATTCAAACATCAATCCAAGATACAAGGATCGGTTATCTGCAACCTTCCATCCAAATCTTTTATGATAGGAGACTCTCTTTTCATGTATTCAAGAATAACAACGTTGTCCACTCCGATTATTTCGACGTTACGCCTGTTATTTGATATCATCTGAAAAAATAAAAGTCATTAGCTGCTGTTTTAGTCAATGAAATAGAAGACAAGGATGGTTAGTTGCTAGTTTTATAAATTAAAATCCATGGACTTATTACACTAATTGAGTCTTAACCCAAAGTAAGCAAATAATGATCGTTTGTTAGATAAGTTTGGGTATTAGCTAACGATACCAATACATAAAAATAATAATAAAGACATTAATATAAATTTAATAAGCACTTAACTTTGCATAATTCTATGCTTATCCCAACGTTATTGTATGGAAGCGAGAGTTGGGTATGTCAGAAAGATCATGAAAGTAGGATAAATGCGGTCGAAATGAGAGCACTACGGAAAATCTGTGGTGTAACGCTCGCTGACCGCATTCGTAACAGTGAGATCCGAGAAAAAGTGGGATTGAAAGAAAGTGTTGGTGTTAAAATGCGAAAGGGCATGCTCCGCTGGTTCGGTCATGTGGAAAGAATGACAGATGAAAGATTGACAAGGCAGATATACAATGCGAATGTGGATGGATGTAGGTACCCGGGGAGACCAAGGCTGACATTTCACGATCAGATCAATCGGATATTATTCGAGGGTGGTGTCAAGAGTCTCCGAAACCGGCGTGTTTGTATGAAAAGGGTAATGAATGTAAAGGAAGCAGGACAGGTTTGTCAGGATCGTGAGGTCTGGCATTCGATACTCTCTGCCTACCCCGTAAGGGACTTGGCGTGAAGATATGTCTGTATGTATGTAATAAGCACTTAGACTAAGAAAGGCAGAAATCTTATGACAAAAACAATCGGGTTCTTAATTTTTATCCGGAAAACTACGTACGTAGTAGTACTACGAACAATGAGACGTTCAAGTAAAAAACTTGAATTGAGTAAGGAAATAAAGAGTGAAGGTGCAGAAGCAAGGAAGAAAGTGGTTCACTATAGTATTAACTCGGATGTGACATCTAATAAAAAAAAGGATTATAAAAAAAAATATTGTGTGTTTTTATGAAACTACGGTAAAACTGAAACTTGAGCTGTAACATTAAACTATAGACGCCGCCATATTGGCCTCGGCTGCTCTTACTTTCAGGCGACATACGACACACAGACAAAAAAAAATTGAGACGATGTAATCATCAACTCTGTGGTCTAGTGGTTCAGTTGTTGGACATGACTGCATGAGGTCTTGGGTTCGAATCCCGGGTCGGGCAACATAAAGAAAATTGGGTTTTTTCCAATTTTCTAAAATAAAAAATGTTGTTCGGGATAGGATATGTGCCCGGTTGGCGATAGGCTTGCCACCTATCACATTGTGGGACTTAGTATCTTCGGCTAGTCGTAGGTGCCCTGGTTGTGCCTCTGCCTACCTTTTCGGAGATATGGGCGTGAAGATACTTTTTTTTTACGATGTCATAAAAAATTCAATTTAGTAATTAAAATTCTCTAATAAATCCGTCATCAAGAAAGAAGATACAATTGAAAGCGTTTCGATAAAAAAGAGGGGGTAAGGAGTTGACTAATCAAGAAGTTATTTCATGTTGATTCATACTTGTTTTATTTTATGGTAAAATTTAATTATGTTGCCGTGATTGGCTGTTTTTGAAAAATTCTTGTATATTTTGAAATATCCTACGGAACAACAGGCTACCGCAGCTAGGTATACACGAGGACGTAGCCTGTCGATTTGTTAAAAAAAAACCAATTGGAACGGGGAGATACCACGAATTTGTGGACTTTTAAATTCAGGTACTGGTGCGGCAAAGTAGAGGTCGTAACGCTTTGCAGGAAATATAGATACGAGCAGTATTTGTCTCGTACCGCAGAAGGTCTAGATCAGGGGTGGGCAAATTCTTTTGACCGCGGGCCGGTAAGTTAAAAAAATCTAGTGGCGGGCCAGTAAATTATAATTAATCTTGAGGCGGGCCGGTTTATTAAAACACCTAAAAATAGCAGTAAATATTACGATTATAAAACGTTGTATAAAGATTATATAACGCATTTTTTATTTTATTTTACAATCCTTTATTAAAATAAAATCTATTGATGAAGTATTTACATATTATGACATACGCATTATATATGTTTGAAGTATCGATTCAGTACCTTAATTGTTCAACTTTTAATAGTCTTTTAACATTTTGATCATTAATTTTTTTAAGGAGGTTCATATTTTTTTCTAAAAAAACCCTCGGCGGGCCGGATTAAAAACTCTCAAGGGCCGGATCCGGTCCACGGGCCGTAATTTGCCCACCCCTGGTCTAGATCAAATTCTGCTGCAACAAATGTGTTAAAATATGCTCTCCAAAATCGTAAATGTCTTTTTGTGTTTTTCTACATATTGTTGCCGGACTCCTTTGAAAGAATAGATCTACTGTTTCCTTAGCAATTCATTTTAAGCCTTTTTATAAAACAATTTTTCTTTTTGTCGCCTCTGTGGTCTAGCGGTCCGGGTGTTGGACTTGACTGCATGAGGTCCCGGGTTCGAATCCCGGGTCGAGCAACAAAAAGAAAATTGGATTTTGCCAATTTTCTTATAGAAAAAAATGTTGATCGGAATTGGAAATGTGCCCGGTTGGCGATAGGCTTGCCACCTATCACATTGTGGGACTTAGTATCTTCGGCTAGTCGTGGGTGCCTTGGTTGTGCCTCTGTCTACTCTTCGGGGATATGGGCGTGAAAATACTTTTTTTAAAACCATACAATAAACCATACAACAAATTGTACTCCATACAATAGTCTATGTTTATTAACAAAACGGTTAATTAACAAAGTCACGAAACCTCAACGATATGTTTATTACGGACCTTATCACGCTGGAGACAAATATGTAATAGATGTTAGGAAAATTTGGTCGAATTTAATGTAACAACAAGAGAAAGTCCATTAAAGTCAAGTTAATGATCCATTAAAGTTCAATTTATATCTCTATGCGTATTGTTTACCGTCTACCCGGTAGCTTGTAAGAGGTGAGAAAAAGTTAAATAGGTGATGATAGGAGAACAGGTTGACCAATAAGACCACTAGTAGTAGAATGCTGTAAAGTAACTTGATCGGGAGGAATCCACCGCCTTATCTACTCCTGTCGCTATAACTCTGCCATGTTCCAGTCACGAGAGTAAAGTAGCCAGTAGACTTGTACAATATGCCTTCCATCCCGACCTCAGAACCATCTAAGATGTATAAGAGATGAGATATGATAAGAGACTGGCCTATACCCCAGTAGTCTCTTATCATCTTGTTTGTATGCTTGTTTGCTGATCTCTATCATAAAAAACCTGTTCGGGATTAAGACACGTACTGACTAATCGGCTACTTTCTTTCCTTCGGGGAACATAGCAGTAAGCACTAATTTATGGGAAAGAAATAGGTACGGTTGTTAAGCCAATCTTGGTGAGATATTATACATTTTACCACCAAGAAATTGACTTATATACTACAAGTTGACTTGAATACTACTAGGACAAATAACTTTGTGTGAAAAAATAGTCTTTTGGAATTAAAATAATAAAGCAGTGTTGAATTTAGCTTTTATAATTACAATATCCACTGGCTTTCCTGGAACTCTAACATGCATATAATCAACTCATAATTTCGTAGAAACAACCACAAAGGGTATATTGTTAAAGGGTTCTGAGAACTTGAATTTGCATCATGATATCTCTTATTACTATTTCAGTATAAGTGTAAAAATAAAGGGTTCTGTTGGTGAAGAAGGGCAGATGAAATATTGACCCGGGGAGACTACGTTGACATTCCACGATTCTTGAGTCTTGAGTCTCCAAAAATTGTTTTTATTTATACAAGAGGAGGCAAACGAGCAATTGGGTCACCTGATGGAAAGTAATCACAGCCGCCCACGGACATCCGCAACACTATGCGTGTCACAGATGCGTTGCCGACCTTTAAGGACTGAGTACGCTCTTTTCTTGAAGGTCCCTAAGTCATAATTGTATGGGAATACTGCCCTCGGTAATTGATTCCACAAAGGTGTTATGTGAGGTAAAAAATGTCTTCGGAATCGCACAGTTGTAGATCGCCACGCATCATGTATTTTGTTTGTATGTAATATGGAGGAATCTAGCCAGGTCTGCAGGAATGGTGACAATTGGTACTTGATTCTTCTACACCGTATGGACTTGCCGTAAAGATAGATATAACAGAGTTCAATCAGATTCTCCTGAGAATCCTGCTATGACTCACTTAAATAGAAACACTCCTTTTTTTATTTCGTAACATCCATTTTAAATTTAGGCTAACTAAACTGATGTAAGTACGAGACGTCAAATCCCAGCCTTGGGCTGGCAGTCATTTACACCTTTAGTATCTTTCTTTAATTGTTGAATATTTACTTTTATAAAATAAATATGTCGGCTTATTAGTTGGCCTAAATGTTGCAATAATTATAATTGTTTTACCGTTTTTTCTTCTGCCTGGCTAGTGTTGGAAACGGTATAAATGTACAGTAGATAGAATTAAAATTGATCTTCCTATAAAATGATTTACTAATAAATTATGAATCTCACCAAACATATGAATAATAAAATATCTATTTAAAGTACAAAAAAGTGCTGTGATTTTAAAGTTAAAATATACATAAATATATTTTTTTTAATTTAATAAAATATTTGAACACCACAATGTGGTAGAATATTTTGTATGCTTAAATTTAAATATCTTTGTAACATCTTTTTAACACACATATTCCACAAGTAAATAATTTTCACTTCATTTCATTTTCTAATTTTTAATAGACCCCAAAAAATCGAAATCCCCCGAAATCTGTTAATTTGTTTGATTATTCATTAGTTATGATACACGCAGACATGCACGTGCACGCACACACACGAACACGTACTGGCGGACACACACACACGCACACACAAGGTAGTTTCAGAAAGTCTCTAAACACTGCAAAAACTTCAGACTTTTAAATATTTTTTTTTATGATATAGGAAGGCAAACAAGCAGACGGATTTCCTGATGGTAAGAAATTCACGCCGCCTAGAGACACCAAAGGTGGTAATGGTGCGTTGTCAACCTGAGGTCGGGATGTTAGGCCTCGAGCAAAAGTAAGTTCACCGGCTACCTTACCCTCCGTACCGGAACACATCATGACATTATGGAGGCAGGAATAGGTAAGGCGGTGGTACCAATCCGGGCGAGTCGCTGCGAATCTCTACCACCTAGTCAGATGTCACGGTGTTAGTGACGGTAAGCCTATGCTCGCCTTTTACGAGCTGCCTGGCAAGGAAGGCAGATGGTCTATTCTGCAAAGGAGCCCGGAACAACACGGGGGATTGAGTCAAACTCGTACCATTCTTAGTGAGTGGGTGAGAGGTATGTGTTTGATCAAGTATTTTTGTTTCTACGTGCAACGCAAACTTACAGTATAGCCTCCCCCACCGTTGGCAATGAAGTCCTGAGATACTACTTTATAATATCTGTCAAGCACCAACGGTTCATATCTTGGGACATCACAGACTATGCAGCGAACGGTTACACTCATAACTCTGGTTCCTAGGGGGTTTGAACCGTCCATTACTATTCTCATTCCTGCAATTTTTGAAACTTTATTGTATTCCACGACAATAACAACAGCAACAACGACGACAGCAACAACAACAATAACACCAACAACAGAATATTTTTAGTATTGATTGAATTTATACCATTATTTGTACCATCATTTGCCTCGTTGGTCAAGTGGCTAGCGTACTCGCCTAATTACATTGATCAACTGTGAGGCTTGGGTTCGATTCAAGACGGGGGCAGGCATTTGTGTGATGAACATTTAGATGTCTGCATTTCCTGGTCTGGGTGTTTATTAAATATATTCTGGTATCTATTTATGTATTTCTATGTATTAGTATCGTTGACTAACACCCATAACACAAGCATATAATTTGCTTACTTTGGGGTTAGATTCAATTTGTGTGACTTGTCCAAGGGGTGTTTATTTGTATTTGTCAACACTTCATATGAGATAAATCACTAATGTATATAACTGAAAATAAATCTCTAGTTTATTTCGAATCCAGAGAGAACGGGTGATGATTTTATAGTTAAATGTCAACTTAGGTCTCCCCTGTTACCTACATCCATCCACATTCGCATTATATACGAGTATCATAGTAAAAAGTAGCCTGTTTTTTTTATAAATACAAATCAAATTTCATCAAAATCAAACTATGAATATGGATTCTGAGTACTTAGTATTTCTTGTCTTAATCTCAATCTCTTCAAGAAGATAATACAGGGTCAGTTGTATTGGCATTCAAAAGCTTTAAAGTAAAAGTAAAGTATCTTCACGCCCATATCTCCGAAGAGGTAGGCAGAGGCACAACCAGGGCACCCACGACTAGCCGAAGACACTAAGTCCCACAATGTGATAGGTGGCAAGCCTATCGCCAACCGGGCACATTTCCAATCCCGAGCAACATTTTTTTTATTAGAAAATTGGAAAAACCGAATTTTCTTTTTGTTGCCCGACCCGGGATTCGAACCCGGGACCTCATGCAGTCAAGTCCAACACCCGGACCGCTAGACCACAGAGGCGATTAATCAAAAGCTTTAACATTTTCTTTCATTTACCTAACCATGTAGCACTAATAATGTTTTGGCAAATCGCACTGCGCTCGTTACACGCCACACCTGACTTGCTTACAAAATGCAATCGGCGCGGCATTACGTGAACTGGCTGACATTGAGCAGCAGTTATTTATTGATCCAGTTATATGAAACTGTGTGTGTACTCTATTATTATAATTGGATTGCATCGTTATATGATTGGAATTGGAAATGTTATTTTAAGGTCAGACACATGTACGCGAAGTTCTATTACCGAACCCCGTTTCCAAATTGCAAATGCAGCGAATTTATACAAATCATTGGACATGCCGCACACGATTAGAAATTTTCCGTACAGTAGGCTTACTTTTGAATCTTGATATCAATCGGAGACTAGAATCGTATATGTGTCATTTTCAAGTACTTTTGAACACAGTACTAAAGGAACTCAACGAATCTGATATTGTAATTTAAGGGGCCATATACGCTAAAATACGTCAGCAGTTTACTGTTTTTTTCATACAGAGCAATCATGGATCTAGCTGACAAAAATACACAAGATTAACATGAATATATTTTACTAGACTAGTGTTTCCAAATCACGATTCATTTCACTTTGCTCGATAGAAAAAAATCAAAAAGTTTACCCTTTTTTGAAAGCAAAACTCAAATGTCTACTTCAATTGTGAAAATATCGACACCAGATTTAACATAAACATAGATAAGTACTATACCTAAAAGATAAGTGTTTCAGTTTTTATACTTTTTTTCAAATTACTTTTATAGTGTCAAAAATAGTGATTTGTCGCTTAAGACGTTTACTTTAGAGCGCCATTGTTCATAGTAATCATGGAACGGGGGAGCGCGGTGGTTGGCTCTTCTGGCTGACTGAGTATGGGGCCTTAAATAAATGTTTAGAGTGTTGGCCAGTTTTGTATTCAAGAGTAACTTAAATGACATACTCGATTCCAATTTCCAATATTGCATGAAACGGGATTAAAAAGTAATACTAAACATTTTCTCCATTTCGTAATTCCGACGGAATGAAAGCAATGTTGCCGATTTGGCATTTTATGGAGACATCGGGCCACATTTATATAAAATATCAAAATTTAGTCACAATTTTATTGTACTTTGTGAAACATTTATTTTATTTTATACAACAGATGATTCTTCTCAAAACAAACAGGCAATTATTATTTAATAATAAACGTGTAACAGAACTAATGAGCCGACTAATTATAAGTAGGGTTTCCCTCCGTAGTATACATAAATTACGAGTAAAAAGGTGTACCTCTTACGGCCAATATTAATAATCAATCCTAATCCAAAACTCGCTGTCCAAGATTGATATTTTGATCCATTTAATGTTATCGCTTGCCAATAACATATCCGTGGACTGGATAAATATGGCAATTAGGTATGAGATAGGCCGGCGGATACGCAGCTATCTAGATTGCTTGAAATCCATTAGATTGAGATAGATAATTAACATTGGCCGATGAGTCTTACGCCAAAACCAGTATTAAATTCACATCGTGGTTACTATCTTAGCTCCGCTCAGGGCCAATGGGCCTTTGCTACATAACCTAAAATTCAAGTTAAGGGGCCATATACGCTAAAATACGTCAGCAGTTTACTGTTTTTTTCATACAAAGCAATCATGGATCTTGCTGACAAAAATACACAAGAATAACATGAATATGCTTTACTGGACTAGTGTTTCTAAAATACGATTTATTTCATTTTGCTCGATAGAAAAAATTAAAAAGTTAACCCTTTTTTGAAAGCTTTTGCTTTCTGTCTACTTCAATTGTGCAAATATCGACACCAGATTTAACATAAACATAGATAAGTACTATACCTAAAAGATAAGTGTTTCAGTTTTTATACTTTTTTCTTATTGCTTTTAAAGTGTCAAAAATAGTGTTTTGTCGCTTAAGATGTTTACTTTAGAGCGCCATTTTTCATAGTAATCATGGAACGGGGGAGCTCTGGGGGGGAACTGAGGGAGGATTGGCTCTTCTAGCTGACTGAGTATGGGGCCTTAACTTGCGTTTTCATTACAAGTGCGTCTCTTATACTCGTACGTATTTATTCCGCGATGATGACGTCGCAAAAACAAAAATGTGTTTTTCTATGAAATTGGAAGGGAAACAAGAAGATGGATTTCCTGATGGTAAGAAATTCACGCAGCCTAGAGACACCAAAGGTGGAAATAGTGCGTTGTCAACCTTAGGCCAAGACGTTAGGCCTCGAGCAAAAGTAAGCTTACCGGCTAACTTACCCTTGGAAACAGAGCACGTCAACGGCAAGCGCTGACATTATGGCGGCAGGAATAGATAAGGCGGTGGTACCAATCCGGGTGGTATCAACATTTTCTGATTAAAATATGACCCTCTATTATTTCATAAAAGGTAGTAATATAGTTTAATATGTAACGTCAATCATGATATGAACGTTATATTATATTAATTCTGCTTAAATCTCTAGATCTACATTGTTATGTTAATTCGTCTTTGTATTATCTGTAGCTTTCTCAGGTTAATCCTGGATTAATTGGATTAGTTCTAAATTAATCGAAAACCACTTCAAACAGTAGCTGTTGTGAACTTAACAGAATCTTAGGGCCAATACTAATAACATATCTACAGATAGAGATAAGCTTACAGTTTTGTTGCTAAGATAGTTTTGTTATTTATTGAAAAATAACTGTGTTTGCCGGGTTGCTAAGCAAAACTAGCCCTATCCTTTGTCTTGTGAAGATTATTATTATAGGCTGCTTTACGCCTTGTTAGATCGTAGAAGGCCTTTCATTTGTTTACATATCTTCACGCCAAGTCCATTAGGAAGAAGGCAGAGAGTATCAAGTGCCACACTTTACGATCCAGGCAGACCTGCCTGGGTTCCTTTATTTTCATTATATTTTTCATACAAACACGTCCGCTTCGGAGAGAATCTCCACCACCACCCTCGGATAATATCCGAGTGATCTAGTCATGGAATGTCAACTTTAGTCTCCCCGGGTACCTACATCCATCCACATTCGCAATGTATATCTGTTTTGTCAAGCTTTCATTTTTTACGTGTCCGAAGCAATGAAGCATGCCCTTTCTCATTTCAATACCAACACTTTCTCGGATCTCACTGTTACGAATGAAGTCGCCCAACTCAAGTCTCGCTTCCGTCAACAACGTTGTCATAAGTACAGAAATGTAATGTAATATGAAATGTAGCGAAAAACAACACTAGGTTTTTTTATGATATTGGATGGCAAACAAGCAGACGTATTTCCCGATGGTAAGAAATTCACGCGGCCTAGAGACACCAAAGGTGGTAATGGTGCGTTGCCAACC
>NJDD01000374.1:140453-168334 GCA_002245505.1 Calephelis nemesis
GACTTTTGACTAGGTGGTAGAATTTTGCAGCGACTTGCCCGTTATGGCACCACTGCCTTATCTATTCCTGCGGCCATAACGTCAGCGCTTGCCACATCAGAGGTTAGTGTATCCATTACGCTTACTTTTTGCTCGAGGCTTAACATCCCGGCCTCAGGTTGGTAACGCACCATTACCACCTTTGGTATCTCTAGGCCCGTGAATTCGGGATGTTAGTCCTCGAGCAAAAGTAAGTTTGCCGGCTACCTTACCCTCCACACCGGAACAGTTCATGACGCCATGGTGGCAGGAATAGGTAAGGCGGTGGTACCAATCCGGGTGAGTCGCTGCGAAACTACCACCTAGTCAGTTGTCACGGTGTATTCTGCAGAGAGCCCGGACCAACACGGGGTAAATTTTGATTTGTTTCTTATTGTATTTAGTAATTTTACAGTATTTTAAACTACGAGTATTTAAGTTTTTTTTTTAATTTACCACTTTATAAAAAAACTTACATGAGCGTCATGATGTACCATGTTCATAAAGTCCTGAGTGACGTTCCATCGAAGTAAATTGTACCAGATGGTCCCTTGGAAGCTGTCACCACCATTCAAGACTAAAGACTCTGGTTGTAGCTCTAGTGCCTCTCTTATCAATGTGGTGAGACGAGCAAACCCACCAATACAGGGAGAATCGGATGGATTACATATCGTACCAGTAGGACTGGTTTCCACGAATCTAGAGATGGAAACCCATTTATTAGAAATAATCTTCGATTCCAATCAAGCGTGGATCATGGACATGTCCACAACCCTAATGAATTTGAGTCATCACAATTTTGAAGACTGAAAACACTGAAACTGAAAACTGTAATGAAAATTGAAACTGAATACACTGCACAAAAGCTTGGCCCGGGTGCAATTTATATTTGTTAGAATGCCCATTGTATGAATATTTTTAGTTTGAAACCTGGACCACCAGATCTACTGAGTAAAATTGACTATTTGCGTTTCTACCAGGCAACTCGTAAAAGGCGAGTGCTGGTTAAAATGCAACCAGTGCTCGTCTTGTGAACTATATTGAACAATATTCTACACAAAGGATCCGGGCCAACACGGAGTGTTTATTAATACTTCAAGGTTTTTTCTAATTAGTTTGCTGTTATTTCAAATCATTCGTTTTAGTTCGAAACCCCCGTGTTGAACAGGTTATTTACCATTCTACCTAGCATCTTGTAAAAGGATAGCATGTTGAATAAGTCATTACCAAGAAGACACTTGGTACAGTGCTGTATAATAACTTGATAGACATCCACTGTCTTACCTATGCTACTAAAATCTACCACCAGATTGGAACGCACTAACAAACAAAAAAGATTCGGCTGGAAATCAGGCTTGTCTATAACATCAACATGCATTTTCCGATCTGCCAGATAAACAGGAGGATGGCATATCTAACACAAAGTATCAGAACCATCATTGAAAAATATATATTTGAACAGATCAAGTTTGTTTTGACATTCAGTACCTTATCTCAATATTTTATCAGTACAAATAAATCAATAATTTCTTACCTGGCGTGAAAGTCATTATAATGCACAATATTTAATTCATATTCCGCATTAACTGCACAAAATGCACTTAAAATAAACACTAAATACACGTTACACATTTTGTATATGCAAATACTGCACGAAAAGTGGTACATTGATAAGATATTTACGCAATTTAGTTAATATGATAACGGCAACAAAAGTTATTTGATAACTTGTAGTTTAGCTACTGATAAGATTGAAATATCATCAAGATCTGGAATAGAGTTACCGCCCATACAATTACTTAAAAATTTTATTTAGATCAATGATTGTTATTGATAAATGATAATATATTTTTGTATGGACATACGACTTTCCTGATGATAAAAGACAGCGATTGCTTATAGATACCGTAGACGATATAAATCGTCGCATTTATATCATCTATATACCTATATCATGGCCGGGTTTCAAGTCTACCGACTATCCCACCCCTTAGATCTGTTTATGATATCGTGGTGGCAGGAAACCTTCACATTATCTTAATCACAGTGTCCGATTGGGATTAATCGCCTGCCTCATAGATGTACAAGAACAGTTTAAGAAAATGTTATTATCATTGTGCTGAGCCGCAAGTTGTAAGTCTATAACAAAGAAGAGACTCTGATACCAAAGTTCAAATTTGCGTTAACCAGTATTAGAAACGACAATCTATTTTTAATTTCGCTTTTAATGTTTAAATCACAGGACTTACTTATATTTTAAAACCTTCATAGTGTAGCCGTCGTTGTGTGACTGTTGTCGTGATGCTGCTACTTGACTAGTTGCTCAGACGGAAGGTCGATGCGGAAGATAATGAAACTAGTGTGCTAGCTCTGAGATCAGTGATTGTGAATGAGTGTGAATGCGAAGCTCTATATGCCTATCCCTTGTTGGTAATCACGTCCTTTTCAGGGCGGTCGGTGATCTTGGTAGGCAGGCTTCCAGTGCTTCAAACTTGATGTGGTTTCGTACGAGAAACGGTTGTCCTTTCAGGATAATGGCGGCTGATCGTCACTGCGTTTTATTTACCTCTTCTTGATAATAAAGTGTATCCTTGTGTTTTATTTGTTCCTCCAGGTAACGGTAAAGGTAAAGGTAAAGGTTTTAGGTTGGTAATTAAAGTAATGGAAGGTACGGATTTATAAAGGTAAATATGGTGGTAGAAGGTAAGTGGCATATATCGCTACAATAGCTTATTAAAATAATTTAAAAAAATGATTTTAATCGTATTCTATCACCGTTTAGAAACCGTAGCTAGGCAAGAGAATAAATAACAAATCGAATTCCCTGTCAACCTGCTTATAACGTATCTGCTTTTTACAACCACTGTTTCCAAACCTAGCCAGTCAGGAGGAAAAACTAGTAAACACACCATCCATTCCACCAAAAACGTAATAAAGCATCCATTTCATCCAAAACACAAACTTAATTAAAGAATTCAAATTTGCATAAAAAATCAATTACAATTCACTTGTTCCCAAACATGGGTCAGTGATCTGAATACGCCGTCCAATGACGTCATTACCGGACTGTCCCTTTTGATGTATCGGATAATGACGTTGTAGCTTACTTTGGACATCCCAATATAGTTCCGTTCCGTTTAGCCGTATGATGATAGTCGTAACGTTAAAGGGATAGGATCTTTTAATATATTTTCGACCCTTTGGGACCTGAAACAATATTATTTGGTATTCTTGTCTGTTTTTTGTAACAAATAAAACCCAAGTTCGACCCATAAAGGGGTAAAACCTCTTTCTACCTGGGTATACTATCTCGAAATTTAAATAATAGATTGGATTTAAAATCTAAATAAAGTTTAATAAAAAAGGTATGGAAGTAAAGATCAATACTTTCAATTAAATTGAAATATGTTATAATTTATTTCAATATTTTCTAACGTCGGCATTTGGTAAAACTTCCAAATATTCATACATTTGATATAAGAAAATATTCATATATTTGATATAAAATGTAAAACAATGCAAGTGCTACATATCTTTACGTAGCACTTGTATTGTTTTACATTTCATTCAAGTTTTAGCTTAATGGTAAGTAAGTAAGTATCGTCACGCCCATATCCCCGAAGAGGTAAGCAGAGGCACAACCAGGGCACCCACGACTAGCCGAAGATACTAAGTCCCACAACGTGACAGGTGGCAAGCCTATCGCCGACCGGGCACATATCCTATCCCGAGCAACATTTTTTTTAGAAAATTGGAAAAACCCAATTTTCTTTTTGTTGCCCGACCCGGGATTCGAACCCGGGACCTCATGCAGTCAAGTCCAACAACTAAACCGCTAGACCATAGAAGCGATAACTTAATGGTTTTACTTATAATAGCATCATTATCTAACTACTTCACTTTCATCTAGTTTTACTTTACTTTTATTAATATGAGCTTTAGCCCTGAGTCCTTACCAAGAATTTACTGCTTGTTAAGTTTACTACACTCGCTACCGTCTCTGTAAATTATTTGTATGAAAACTTTGAACAGCGCCTCTATTGGTAACTAAGAGAAACAAATTTTAAGACCAAAATTGTCATAAATTTCGACTCGTTACTTACCGAACGTAATCTATACCAACTAATGGTAAAGGCTATGAAGAGAAGAGAGAGAGAAATCGAAAACGGTAGGCTATTTTTAAATTATGAAATAAAATTGATACGTACCTAAAACAGTACAGGTGTTTCCTTATTTAAAAAGAACGTGGTAATTTCAAGTGGCATTAGCTCAACTTATTTAAAATTATGAACAGTTGAGGGGCTAACTTTTTTTCAATGCAGGCGCGCAGATTCAAAATACGCTTGACAAATTATATTTGGAAGACGACATTTAGATAGGTTTCCTGACTATCACTAATACTTTCAGTTAATCGTGTGTGTCTTGATTGTGCATATACCTTTTTTCAACGAGTGGAGATCCTAATGGATATTACTTTCGGGGTGGGTAGCGGGTTATGCCGAACTCTTACCGTCTAAAACCACTCAGTGACCATCCTTTGTTCATACCGCATGACTAAGAGACCTGCGCAGAACCCACCGCTGTTACCTTTACACCTGCTCGAAGGCTTCTCCGCTCAGAAGACCCACTCTTCTATTGTCATCACTTTAAACCAACTTAGACGCCTTTAACGACAGGCACAAAATGTAGCCCTATTCGTCGTCCAGTATCAACCTCTTTAAGAAAGATGCTAAGGCTCTTTCATACTTCTTATTTCTTTAGATATTGAATATATTCATCGGAATAAGTCAAATAACAGACGTAATATAACTTATGTCTTGTCTGATTTGGTATTTCTAAAATTGTTAACCCTTTTTTATTTTTATAAGCAAAAAAAAGCATCTTCACGCCCATATCCCGGAAGGGGTAGGCAGAGGCACAACCAGGGCATCCACGACTAGCCGAAGACACTAATCTCCACATGTGATAGGTGGCAAGCCTATCGCCAACCGGGCACATTTCCAATTCCGAGCAACTTTTTTTTTATTAGAAAATTGGAAAAGCCCAATTTTCTTTCTGTTGCCCGACCCGGGATTCAAACCCGGGACCTCATGCAGTCAAGTCCAACAACTGAACCGCTAGACCACAGAGGCGATTTTTATTTAATTTGAAAAGATCGGAAACGCCTTCACTCTCATATTTCCACATATTTCTTTATACTAACCATTAATATTTCCCGTACTAACCTAAGTTTTATTGTAATAAAACGCAATAGCAATATAATAACAACACATTTTTGAAGTAAACTTCGTACAGGAGGGTTAACCGAAGCATCACCTACGTAACGCGTTACGGCGCCAGTCTGTTTGACTTATTTGACTGTTTGCAGAAAAAATAAACCTTTTTATGGTACGGAAAATTGAACAAGGAAACGGATTTCCTGATGCAAAGACATATTTTAGCGTATGTCAAAAATGCTGAAGTAGCACAACGTATTTTGATAGGGTTTTCCTTGTTGGAAAAGTAGGTTTCTAAATTGATATCAAAGGTAAGGTAAGTAGGGATTTCTTTGGTTGAATAAATAATATAATACTAGCTGCTCCGGTGGACTTCATCCAACTAGTTCAATTTGTATGGGAAAAATTATAATGCCGTTTTTCGTACTTTCCACAAAGTCGAACGTGATAAAAAGTAACCAATATCTGCCTCCTGGTATAAGAATATATAAGATATATAATATATAATAATATATAATATAAATATAAGAGGGTAGTTTAAACTACCCTCTTATATTTTTTTTAGGTATTTACCTAAGGTCAGCCGCTCTTGAGTTACAAATTGTGTCACTCATACTACTTTCTATTATTTATGTACTAGATGACCCAGCAAACTTCGTATCGCTTGACGTTAATAGATGCTCTGATAATAGTGCAGTCTGCCGAATTCACTGTAAAATATTCCAAAATCAACGACTACTTACAATTAAAAAAAAATTAAAAAGCATTTTCCAGTCGACCAAATTGTAAATCTAAACAATTCTCGAATCCCCTTGAACGCAAACAAAAAAACTCATCAAAATCATTCCAGTTGTCTAGGAGGAGTTCAGAGACAAACACACGAACACAAGAAATGAGTGAAATTCCGAGCATAGAAGCAAAAGTATATTGATACCTCTTTTAGTATACCTGCCTAGCTTGCTTCCTAGTTCCTATTATGTAGGTCATTTTCAGTGTCACTGGAAGAAGAAGTAAGGGATTCTGTTGGTTCTTTACACATATCCATCGGAACGCATCCTCGCATATCTTTGGTGGAAACGCAGCCTTACTACCTATTATTATAATGGTACTTCGACATGTGCATTATTTATTTAAACATAAAACATTTTCTCACTTCCAGCTTCGATGTCCACTCGAATTCTTCACGGTGTATAGCTCTTTTATGAGCGTAGTTCTAGAAATATCTTTCTGTCGTATTAAAAGCCTGAAAAATATTACCTAGCATTACATCATACATCTTTAAGCGAATAAATATTCTCATATACTAATAAAAGGGGTTGAAAGTCTTGAAGGGTTGATACTAATAAAACGTCGCCAATACACATTGAAGATATAGCCTAAAATATTTGTGTGACTTTAGAAACCTCCAAGAAAAGTTCTCATTCCTCGAATATCAACAACCCATTTTTGATACTTCTGGTATTGCAAGTGTCTGTGAGCTTTAATGGTCAATTTCCTTTAAGTGACACACTTGTCCTTTTGTTAGGTAGTTTTTCTTCTATTAGAAAAAAAATATTATTGTTTTTAATATGTTTAAGAGAAATAAATCATCAAAAATAAATAGTAAATAAAATTAATTGAAATTTATTTATAAAAGTGAAAGTAAAGTAAAGTATCTTCACGTCTATAACCCCGAATAGGTAGTCAGAGGCCCAACCAAACAAGCCTATCGCAAACGGAGCACAAATTCGGTCTCGGGCAACGTTATTTTCATTAGAAAATTCAAAATTTACTTTTCCTAATTTTTTTTTGCTGCCCAATCCGGCGATCGTACGGGGACCTAAAGAGGTCAAGGCCGTCGCCGGTCCGCTAGCAATATATTTTTTTGCGGAACATATATTTAAATATATTAATATATTCTACCACATTATGGTCTCGCCTCTGTGGTCTAGCGGTTCAGTTGTTGGACTTGGCTGCATGAAGTCCCGGGTTCGAACCCGGGTCGGGCAACATAAAGAAAATTCGGTTTTTCCGATTTTCTAATAAAAAAATGTTGCTCGGGATAGGATATATGTGCCCGTTTGGCGATAGGCTGGCCACCTATCACATTGGGACTTAGTATCTTCGACTAGTCGTGGGTGCCCTGGTTGTGCCTCTGCCTACCCTTTCGGGAACATGGGCGTAAAAATTATGGTGGTGTGCAAGCTTTATATAAACTAAGAATCCTCGCTGATTTTCTTTTGTAAAAATCAAGACAAATGTTGAAAATATTTTCAGTGATCGATTCGTATGGTTAAAAAATTAGCCAAAAGTTTAGACTCTTTATTGTTTTATATTTTAATGTCATAGTATAATTTTAATGAACGTTTACATCACACCCCGGAAATACTCTCGTTGTTCATTATAACTAAGCTCATAAGCGATATAACAAAATTAACGAAATATAAACGAAATAAAAACTACACGAAGAGAATGGAACAAAATTTAAATTTGTATCTAAATTACCTGGAGGTTTTGGCGAAGTTTATTTTATTATATTATTATAGTTACATATCTAATTTTGTGTATATACTAAGTGAAAAAAGTTAATAATACTGTCGTCTGTAATTTAACTATTCATTTAATTATTTATTTAGTTATTTATTTTAATTTATTAGTTATCATTATATATATATTAAATATTAGTAAATTGTTTGTTTTCGCCAAATATCAGTCAATGAGCTTAGATAAGTTTTCAGCGTTTATTTTAGTCCCTAACATGATTAACTATGACGACTTAAGAATATTTTTTGGAAATAGGATGATATCCAGACTAATGGCAGAAATAAAGGCCAAGACCAAAACGTTTAAAAATATATCTTTTGCAAGGATTACTCAAATTTTGTCAACCACAATATTAGCAAGTTTTGACACTTGATGAGCAACAATACTTACATACAGAAATAATTAAACAAATTCCAAAATGAATACGTGTCATAAAAATCTGGATGAAAAAATTTAGTTATTACCTGATCCTATCGGAGATCAAACCATTTAGCGTGCACATAACGACTAGATTTAGAGGCGGTCAGAAACAGTAATAGTGATACTTACTATATGTAAATAAGTATCTTCACGCCCATATCCCCGAAGGGGTAGACAAAAGCAAAGGCCAGGGCACCAAAGACTAGCCAAGAGACTAAGTCCCACAATCTGATAGGTGGCAAGGCTATCACCAACTGGGCACACATCCAATTCCCGCCAATGTTTTGTATATTAAAAAAATGAAATAAATATTTTCTAATCTTTTTTGTTGCCCGACCCGGTTATCTAATTCGGGACCTCAAGAAGTCAAGGCTGAAGCTGGAGGGCTAGACCCCAGAGACGATAACTATAATTACTGCTTGCAATAAAGCATCCAAATAAAATTTTGTCATTGTAGCGTGTATCCGTATATATTACGGAAAGAATCTGAACATAGGCGTACCTTACTGTAACCGACTTCCTCTTTAGCCATTTCTCTTTATCAATGGGAGATAGTGATCTATTTCCTCTAACACATCTGTGGGGTTACTCTTGAATCTCGATTAATGCAATATCGGAAATTTGTTTATGCAATTTAGAGAAAAATGAAACAGTCCAACACATTTTATTTGAAAGCCCAATCATCATTCAATGCCATACAAATGCATCAATCAATGCCATACAAAATTCGATCTAGACCAGAAAATAGGAGAAAACGTAACCGAAAGAAATATAAACGAATTTCTAAGAAACAAAAAAACACAAGAAATAATAATCGATTATTGCATTAAAACCGCGGAAAAAACAGTAAAAAGAAATAAAGCAAAATAATTATTATATATAATAATATAATTAAATCAGCATAAAGCACAGATAAAATTAAATTAAAAAGGGAACCAATACACTAGAAAAGAAACAAAGACACAAATAGAAGAATCATAGTACAAATTAGGAAAATTAAAAGAATATGTAATAAAAACATAGACAACAATTAAGAAAATAGATATAGTAAAATAGAGAACAAAATGAAAACAGATACAAAAAGTCCTTGACTGCATCAAGGGAACTAGATTTTTTTTATCGGAAATTGGAATCGGAACTATCACTTTAGGTACATACTCTTTAACACAATGCTAGCGAATGATTAAAGCTTAATTAATAAGAAACAATAAATGATTTTATCCGATTCATTGAATTTTGTTGTTACTTATCCGTTATTACTGTGCACCAGAGTACCTAAAATGAAAAATCCGATTGAAATTTCCAATTTGCATGAAATCGATATTCTAGATTAACCCTACTGGGGATCAAATATAATAAAATTGTAATTTTTAATGCAATAGCTGTTGCCTGCGGCTTTGCGAATTAAAGTACGTCAATCCAGATCACACTCCATCTGCGTTCCAAATTACAGACAAATCCGTTCAGCCACTCGAACGTGAAAGAGTTACAAACATCCATATATACATACTCACAAACATTCGCATTTATAATTTTACCAGATGTTGTTGTTGTTAAAACTATACTATGTGTTAATCTAAGTTACCCTCTATGTGTGCGCCACGTTTCATAAAAATCGGTTAAGCAGTTTTTGCGTGAAGAAGTAACAGACAAACAAACGTACAAACTTTCGCATTTATAATATTAATAGGTATAATAGAATAGGATAAGTAGGATGAAGGAGTATATTACCGGCATTGATCTCTAGGTTCTATAAAGGATGTATGTATGTATGATGCTGTCCTACTAAGCTGCTGGAAGAAGCGTCGGTTTATTTGTTACTAACACTGTGATCTTGTTTAGACAAAAGAAGGAGGTGGCGATGGCTCGCCTGGATTAATGTTATTACTTTACTTATTACTCGTAATATCGCCTGTGTCTACAATCTGTACTCGAGACTGTGTGTTAGGAGTTCCAGTCTTAACCCAGTTTTCAAAACGACAAACCTAACTCATGTTAAACAGCTGTTACGAGGAGCTAAATCGCAAATTGGTTGGCGTTTCGGAAACTGGCCGTTACTTTTCAAGAAGTTTGACCGCATAGTCGTTTAAATCCTTTCGGATGTAACTCAGAGCTTTTTCAACTACCAAAACAATTAGGTTTTAATCAGGGAATAAGTCTGTTTTTACAAAAAGTAAAAGCATTAAGACTTTTAGCGTGTATTTTATGCAAAACATCCCCATTATTCCTACGTTGTCTTCAGGAAAATTCCATGAAGAACATAAAATATGTCGTATATTTTTACTTGCAAATAGCCCCTAGCAAATGTTTCATAAGTCGCACTACAAAGAAATAATTACCTTGTACAATTTCATTACTGACATAGCGAGGATGTCCGTCCTAGTTTAGCAAGGCGCCATTTTCATTAAAATACAACTGGATTTCACCAAGAAATTCTGTAAAAGCTGCCGCTTGCACTATTAGTACCTGAAAAGTTCAAATTTTACAAAACTTATACATTTTACACTTATAAATTTAACTTTGTATGTGGGGATGTGACAACTCCATCACACGGCAACAAACTAGATCAACAATTTGAATGACTGTATTATTTAAGTTGTGCCTTATTTTACACTAGATTATAGGGTAATAAAACGAAAATATAAGCACAGTAAAACTATTAAAACTTGACTCTAATTTCTTCACCTCGTCGTCAAATACATAAAAAATATGTCACTCAAAAACTGTAAAAATTAAAAAAAAATCTGTAAAAAAATAAAAACTGTATTAATGATAAACATTCAAACAATCACCTTGGAATCGAAAGCTACGTCTATATCTTAAAAAATAATTAGCTGAATAACCAAGAAATAAACATACGAAAAAAAAATTGACAATTTGATAATCTTTTTTTTATGAGTCCGTTATAAATGTCCGTTATAAATTTGACGTAATTTACTTTCTTATAACTAATCCATTCTAATATCAAAATTCCCTGAAAAGTTTTGTTTTTGAATAGCTAATTTACAAAAACATCAAATGAATTTTTTTTGGAAGCTATCAAATGATTTCGGAATACTCCCATATGAGTTTAATCAAAATTCCGCTAGTATTTTTATCACTATGTCATGATTAACCTGTTTTAAAAAAGAATTAAACAAAATAAAGATAAAGATAACTACGTCAAAAAAACCAACTTCAAAACTAAAAAGTAAAAAGTAATATTATTTACCAATATCTCTGAAGTGGGTGCACATAATATAAATAATAGGTATATAATTAATATTAAATCTTTATATTTTTTAAGTTTTGAAGTCTGTTTTTTAACGTAATTAGTTTTTTGTGATTTAGTTTATTGCTGTTATGATTAGATTTAACAAAAATGACCACCAAGATAGGTGAAAGTAGATAAAAATGCTCAGAAAACAAAGCAAACAGGCCAACCTGACGCAAACTTTTATGGGACTATTCCGAAACTATTTCGCACAAAACAAAAAATGAATTACGGAAATTGGTTCAGAAATTTCAAAGTCGGACAAAAATCAGTTTTCTATTGGACGAGTAACGAAGTAAACAATTAAAAAAAGAAAAGAAAAGCTCGGGTCAATTTGGGGATGCACCAATAGCAGGTTTTATAATCGAAATTGACTAAAATTGTTATACAAAATATTTAAATAAATTTAAGTAAAATTATAAAGTAAAGTATCTTCACGCCCATATCCCCGAAGAGGTAGGCAGAGGCACAACCAGGGCACCCACGACTAGCCGAAGGCACTAAGTCCAACAATGTGATAGGTGGCAAGCCTATCGCTAACCGGGCACATTTCCAATCCCGACCAACATTTTTCTAATAAATAGAAAATTGGAAAAATCTAATTTTCTTTTTGTTAGCCGACCCGGGATCCGAACCCGGGACCTCATGCAGTCAAGTTCAACACCGGGACCGCTAGACCACAGAGGCGATAAATTTAAGCGATTTCACAAATTCGCTGCTCTGCGGCTTGAAGGCAACACACACACACATATTAGTTCAGATTCGCGGTTGAAGCCACTGGAAGACCCAAATAACGGAAACCAAAGCAACAATACAAAAAATATGCAGAATTATCACAATAAATGTTTTGTATATGAGATATATGTGATATGAAAATATATGAGAGAGTGAAATTACTCAAATGAATGAGATATAATAGGGTAAAACTGAATTAATTAGTATAAATCTTTCCAGAAATTTACCATCTAGTTGAACTGACTCGTAAGTCATAATAATTAATTCATTCCCTTTTTTATATTTGTGTGTGTGTGTGTGTATGTATGTATGTGTGTGCATTTGACTGTATCTGTGTTTTTCTGTGTGCGTGAATTAATGACTGTTGTTTGTGTGAGAAAAAATGGTGTACCGTTTCTCCTATTTTTCCTGCATTTTTCTCTTTAGAAGAGTCTTCTCCTGACAATAACTAACAAAATAATAAAGAATGAGACTGATCGGTCTAGAAGTTATGCGCTTTGCAACACATTAAGCGAATTGCTTTTTTTTAATTACACATTCTTAATAGTCTTCACCAAACACAAAGATAAACTTTAAACTGACCAAAATGATTTAAATATTTTTTAAAATAATAAATTCCAGTTTTTTATCGCCTTATAATCAGTTCCATTTACATACATACATACATACAGACATACTTACATACTTGCTTAACATCAGTCTCAGTTTGGTAATGTAAAATTAATATTTTTTAGGTATCTTGCTCAATTTATTTAATCTTCTTGATTGTCTTACAATACCAAAATAACAAAATCTATATAATATATAAAAATCAATTGCTGTTCGTTAGTCTCGCTAAAACTCGAGAACGGCTGAACCAATTTGGCTATTTTTGGTTTTAAGTTATTTGTTCAAGTCCAGGGAAGGTTTAAAAGATAAGAAAAAGGGAAAAATTGCGAGGAAACTGGGAAAATCAACATTTTAATTTTTCCCACATAAACTGAACGGGTGAAACGAAGTTCGACGGGACAGCTAGTATTTGATAAAATCGATAAGTTATATCACTGGTCATACTTTTAAGGAAAACAGGCGGGTACTTCAAGATTATGTAAAAATCAGCTTATCCAAAGTCCGTGATTCTTTCAAAGTTTTTCATGTTTACCAAGTTAAAGAGATATGAATAATACATGCGGTTAAATTTTCTTCGGAAACTAAAACGATTTTACCACACGATGGCGATTTGGAAATTTCTTTCATAAGCTTATTGAACGTTGCTGCCCGTGACTTCCAAAGGGTAATACTAAACGAAAATGACAACTTTCTAAAAAGTTATGATATTGGAAGGCAAATAAGCAGATGGATTTCCTGATGGTAAGAAGACAGAGACCTAAAGACACCAAAAGTGGCAATGTTGCGTTGCCAATCTGTGACCGGGATGTCAGGCGTCGAGCAAAAGTTAGTTAACCAGCTACCTTATCATCCGAACCGGAACACGTCAACGGAAAGGACCGACGTTACGACGACAGGAAAGATAAGGCAGTGGTATCAATCCACACTGTGGGACTCAGTGTCTTCGGCTAGTCGTGGGTGCCCTGGTAGTGCTTATTCAGTGATATGAGCGTGAGGATACTTTTTTTTTAATCAAGAAATGAGATGTATTGTAATATGCACGGGCAGATCTATTTGATCACATAAACTATTAGAAATAGTCAACTTTGTTGATATTTAAAATATTTATTGCAAGGATACTAACTAAAATACTAAACCATACAATACTTCACAATATCACAGGAAACATAGCAATAACGTTGAAATACATTAGTCATAAAGTTGTATCGTAGGAAATGAGAAAATGCATTTTAAATTTCATCCCGTTGAGTCTAATAACAAAATTGCTGCCATAAATAAGAGGAATCATATACGCCACGTAATAAAAGTTTAATTCACATATTACCTAGCGTGGAAGTAGTTATAGTGCACTATGTTTAATTCAAATATCCCACAATTCGCCGCGGATAGAAAACTTAATATGAATACTAAATTCAGCAGTCTCTTCATTTCAACGAAACTGAAATTGCTATTCGGGTGCTTATATTAAACGACAATCATCAAGATAAAAATACCAACCAGTACGAGATTTTCCCCGTGTTGGTCCGGGCTCCTTTGCAGAATAGACCATCTGCCTTTCTTGCCAGGCAGCTCGTAAAAGGCGAGCATAGGCTTATCGTCACTAATACCGTGACGTCTGACTAGGTGGTAGAGTTTCGCAGCGACTCGCCCGGATTGGTACCACCGCCTTACCTATTCCTGCCGCCATAACGTCATGTCGTTTTCCGGTTCGGAGGGTAAGGTAGCCGGTAAACTTACTTTTGCTCGAGGCCTAATATCCTGACCTCAGGTTGGCAACGCACCATTACCATATTTGGTGTCTCTAGGCGGCGTGAATTTCTTACCATCAGGAAATCCGTCTGCTTGTTTGCCTTCCTATAACATAAAAAAAAAACAAAAAAAAAACGAGTACCTTGTGATATAGTTCGGAATATTCCATATTCTGACTTTCAAATTGCCTTTTGCTTTTTGTATTTATCTAAAAGCATTTTAGTATATTGTAGCTATTTTCTCGTTTTGTAACTATGATACTCGTACTTATTCTTAATAGGGTTTAAGTTAATTTTTTTAAGGTTTTGCTAGACGTGGTTAAGATTGTTTTGATAATGGTGCATTGCCTAGGATACCAAATTCTCTGATTGCTAGCTTAAATAACGAAAATATCTGTGCAGGTTTTTGTACCTATGGTTTCTCTTTAGAAGAAAATCTCAAAAGAATATAGGCCAAGTTCTTTCCCACCAAGCATCTTGTAAGAGGTGTCCGATTTTTTCTCCAACTAGCTGTCCCGGCGAACTTCGTACCGCCCGCTCAGTTTGTATGAGAAAAAATAAAATGTTATTACGTTTCCGAACAAACGATGCTCTTTCAATATAGTCCCACTAATATCTAATCTGTGCTATAGTCTATTGCTGTGAATAACCTCTTGTTAAAGAGTATTTATATTCTTTGGTGAATAACATTGACATTCGTTACGCGCGTTTTTTAAAATATGCAAAATTAAATGTATATTTTTCAATATTTCTGCGAGATTTTCTTAAAAATTTTTTCCGTAAGAACCTTCTCCTAATAATAACAAATACAACAAAAAAAAAAGAATTAGTGAAATCGGTCCAGCCATTCACGCGTGATGCCGTGACCAAGAATTTTTTATATATATATAGGTTTAATTTTTATATATATATAAATGCTTTGACCATTTTCATAGTAAAGACTTGTAGTAACTCGTCCGGGTGGGTACCACCGGTTTACCACACTCCACTGTCGTAATTCCAATATTGTTTTTAAAATAATTTAAAACATGCAACAATATAAGAAAAAAAATAAACTTTAAAACCTACAGCGGTACAAAAAAAGCAAATCTAATCCATCGATTACTTGAATAAGTTCGAAGTTCCGATTCAGTAGGGTCTTTTATGTCTTTAGGAGATCAAGAGTTCACTTTCCAAATCTCCAAAGCACACAGCATAGAAGCGTTGGATTTCTGCCAACTTCTCAGCGATACGAGTGTTCTTGAGTGGGAGATATTTTGTTTTCCTATTTGGCAATCGTAATTTTCTCTACATTCCAAGTGCACATCTGCTTTCAAATGAAAGTGGCTCGGATAATTTTACACTTCATTTTTTAAGTGGTGCTATCATTATTAAGTTTAGTAAACTTTTTTTCAGGGAACTAGTTCAAATATTAAGATTTTAAGCGCTGCAAAAACCGACCGCAACTATTTCATTAGGTACTACGTCGCAATTTGATAATTGTTTTTTCAGAAGACAGAAAAAGATTTGGAAATTATCTCACATACGTTTTCCTACGAGAAGTTCTGGTGTTTGAGTTATATTTAATATGTTATAAGGTCGCCAACGTAAGAGAAAAATTTATGCATTTTTAAGTATCTATATATTAATACGTGATGCCGAAACTTTGGTCCCCTTTTTACGAAAATTGCATGTGTAGGAGAAGTGAAGAATGATAATATTTTTCACTAATAATGCCTATAAAGTCAATGTATAAAGTACATTGAATCAATCAATAAAACATTACCCACAATACCATGCATTTGACACACACAAACAAATGTATTGATGTTGACGAGAAAACATCACAGATGGCGCACAAACTATTCAGGAAACTAAGATGTTGGTCTTTACAAATGAAGTTGGTGTTCTTATCAACAAGATATTAAAATTTGGATTTTAAAATATTAAAATGGTCGAATTTAGACAAATAGGCGACCACCAGTTAACTTAAAGGCACGAGTTGGATTACGACAAAATTTATATGGGACTACCTCGGAACCTAAACTACTTTTCTTAAAGAACTATCAATAATTATATTATATACTAGCTGCCCGTTCCGGCTTCACTCGGATGGTATTTTTTTTTTACCATACATTGAGATACAAGCTATCCTATCTCTCAAGTTGGATCGAACTGCACACTGCTGGTTAAGTGGTTTAGGAGTCCATTGAGGACAAACATTGAGACACGAGATTTATATTATATATTAATATAATTCTAAGCGACTTTGGATCCTTCAAAAAAGGAGCGTTCTCATTTCTTATAGTTTGACAACCGATGTGTTTTGCACCTGGTGTAACGGGATGCGGTGATCACTTTCCATCGGGTGACTCACTCAGATATGGACATAGAAATCGTTTATTACCAGAAATATTGCATTACTAGTATTACGAAGAAAATAAACAAAATATAATTTCAACTCATAGCTAAAAGTTTGAAAAGAATTAACAAACTTAAATATTATGTATCACTACTAGAAAAAGGTTTACTGACTCGGCATCAATGTTACAATAGGTACTGCCCTCCGTTGATGCTTTGTCTTATATAAAAAAATATATCAACGACAGGGCGACCATATTGCGACCATATTGCGACCACATCGCGTTCACATCGTAACCACATCGCTGACACAGCATTGCGTCAACGGACTGTCGGCCTAAGAACTCACGGAGCGGTTTTTACCCGCGCCTCTGTTGAAATGATTCCTCGCAAATTTACGATTTTACGGAGCCGCAACCGACGCGGGCGGTAAAAATTACTCCGTGTAAAGCCAACGTTGAACTGTTTGAAGTTTCAAATGCTGTTGTTTCCTTTCAACCAATAGCCACAAAGCAAAGCCATCCATATGTTTTGGTGCTACATAGGTAGATAGCATAAAAAATTATAAAGAAATTATATGTTATCTGGAATGACAACTTCCATTGTACTAATACTTTGAAAGTTGAAACACTAGCCATTTTCAGATAATCACTAGTCTTGTACAAAGTCAATAGAACCACAACTTACCCAATTTCCTGTTCCATAGTTCTCTCGCCTAGCTTTTTGCGGTGAAAGGAAATAATACTGTCTTCATGCGAACGGCTTTTAATTAAAATAATGATTTAGATACATCTTTTTGAATATTTTAAAATTAAGATATGATTAAAGATAGACAGATGTCTTTTATACAAAAAATATACTTTTACTATAAGTGTAACCTTGAACAATGTCGATCAGCAAAGTTTTAGCTCTGACAAAGATACTCGATATGTGTGTAACGAATTAACGTGTCTGTTTTTTTGTTTCACAACACGTCCAAAAAGTTGAGTTTTAAATATTTTTTATGTAGTTGTCTTATCGTATTTGTGTGTGTGTGTGTGTGAGTGTGAGTGTGTGTGTGTGTTAGTGTTTGTGCCTATGGAATTATAACTTTTGATCGCATCAACCGAACTTTTTTAACCGAAAGTTGACGTGATCGAGATGATTCTTGGCTACATTTCATGATAAAGGTTCTGCCAAAGTTTCATGATATTTTTTAAATTCAAGTTTATAAAGTAGGTACTACATTACCGAATTATCGGCTTTTATAATGGAAAAAGACAAACTTTACCTGTACTCACTTTAGATATCACTGATGCATCTTTTTCTTAAAGTAGAAATCTTAGATACGTACCTTCTCTGTGCAAGACTACCGACTACCTTTTTTTATGATATTGGAAAGCAAACAAGCAGACAGATTTCCTGATGGTAAGAAATTTCCGCCGCCTAGAGACACCAAAGGTGGTAATGGTGCGTTGCCAACCTGAGGCCGGGATGTTAGACATTGAGCAAAAGTAAGTTTACCGGCTACCTTACCCTCCGAACCGGAACACGTCATGACGTTTTGGCGGCAGGAATATTATATAATAATAGTCCACCTTAGTGACAGTAAGCCTTTGCTCGCCTTTTACGAGCTGCCTGGCAGGAAGGCAGATAGTCTATCCTTCAAAGGAGCCCGGACCAACCTTATACACAGCACTTTAATTTGTGTATTTTTTTAAATTTACAACGTGTTCTCAGGATTATTATATAAAGAGGTAGAAGAGTGAATTTGTTGAAGATAATTTAAAAAAGGCACAGGTGACAAAAAAGGGCATAAGAACACATTTTTATTATTTTAAAAATCAGTCATCTGTATCATGACCAGGATTTACGGCAAACCAGGGCACCTACATCGAGCAAAAGACACTAAATTCGAAATGTGGGATAGGTGGCAAGGCCGTATCGTCAACCGTTATTTTTATTACAAAACTTAAAATGTTCATTTTTAATTTTTTGTGATCATCTCATTTTATACTTTTTTGTGATAATGTTATTTGTGATGAATGGTCTTAATAAATGAAGTTAAGTGCCGGACCACTAAACCACCGAATTGAAAGAACCTATCATATTGAAATTTGGCTGATAGGCGGCACTATACATGTATTCAGAGTTCAATTATACTCGTAGGATACCTTTTTTTCCTAGTTTTTATTCTTTGAGTTCCAATGGGAGAGGGATAACAGTGAAAATGTGTATAAAGCTATAGGGTTTTTGGCTTGTAGTGTCCCTGTAGTTATTTTGTAATTTTTCATACTTATAAGTTAGATATCATTTTTGTAGCTTAGAAATTACATTACATTAGAAATAACAATAATCAGTACAAAGTACTCAAACAGCTCGCAAATCCAAATATTGAGAAACATTTGAAATTACTGGTAATTTTACATATATGTACATAAATAACTTCACACCAAACCTACCTCCTCTACAGGCAGAGAATACCAAGTATCAAGTGAACAAAGTTCACGTTGCCCGCTTACAATAAGCTTAAATTTTTAACAAAATATAAGAAAGGTTAAACAAAATCAAGCGACAAAAACTATATCTGAAAAAGCAGCTACCATTGAGCCGTAATCCTACTTTGAAAGTTGATACTGTTCGCTCCCGAGAATCTCCCGCCATGTTTAAAGTCAATAGAGCGCCAACTTTTCTAGTTACCTGTTCCGTAGTTGCCTTCGCCTGGCTTTTTGCGGTGAACTTTAATACTGTTTGCATGTAAACGGTTTCATTGTTACTGTTAAGACAATATTATGTATATTTTATCGCCTCTGTGGTCTAGTGGTTCACTATCGGCATTCACAGTTGATCTTGCTTTTTATTCCAAGGTCGGGTATCTTAAGTTTTTTTTTAAATTTTTTAACAAATTTTGTTGTCCGCTGTTAAGTGGCCGCTGAGTGATAGATTTGTTGCCTGTCTTATTGAGGGACTTCAGTGATTTTGTCTGGTTGTACCTTTGCCTCTTTTTAGTTATACGGAAACGAATATATTTTTATTACTAGCTGTCCCGGCGAACTTCGTTCCACCCGCTCCGTTTGTATGGGAAAATTTTAAATGTTGGTTTTCCTAGTTTGCTCGCAGTTTTTCTTTATTTATTACCTTTTAAACATTTCCTGGACTTCTACAAATAATTCAAAACCAAAAGGAGCCAAATCGGTCCAGCCGTTCTCGAGTTTTAGCGAGACTAACAAACAGCAATTGATTTTTATATATATAGATGTATATTTCAATAGATACCTATATTAAATCGATTATTATTTTATGGAAAAACTTACGGGTTTAAAACAGTTAAAACGGACTTTGGTATGAATGAATACTAGCCTACAGGCCCATGCCAAAAATAGATGGGTCATATGAACCACCAGCTAACGTATATAGGACGATTTAACAGCATAAAATAATAAGTTTTAACACTATGCGGCACCTGTTTTTATTTTTCCGTCATTTATTTTTGTACGGCATTTTATCATCGATAGAACAATGACAAATAATAAGAAAGCGCGTAGTGCCGTAAAAATATGGTGTGCCACAAATCTAGTATTTTTTGATATTCTAACAATTTCCAGGGTAAATTTGGTCACTTGATTCTGTGCGGCATCGGTTTCATCCTATTTCAGTACAGCTTCTAACCCAATGATAACAATGCCGTACAAAAATAAATTACCAAAATGGACTCACTCTACCTGCACTTTTGAATTCTCACTTGCACTCAGTTGGACAGCTTACAGTGACGGCGTAGAATCTTATTATTTCATGCTCTTATATCGTCCTATATACGTCACCATCAGGTAGTCAAACCATCAAAATAGTTTGGTCATTTTTAGCGTGGGCCTATAGTCTATACTGCCATCCGCAGTACAATGACAACAATAGTCACGCTGTTGCTCTTTTTAATTTTCATAGGCAAGAAACCTCTTGTATCAAAGGTCTTTACAATTTATAATATTATACAACTGTAAAACTGTGACGAATTAAGGGGTTTTTATTCTATTTTTGGGTTAGACTCGATTTGTGTAACTTGCCCAGTGATATTTATTTATAATGTACCAACGTTATTTCATATATATAACAATATATAATAATAATATTGGTTTTAGGGCTAACCTTATATATTTCTATATAATATTATCATTTAGCAACACCTACAATAAAAACGATTATTGCATGGTTAATTCAATTAATCCTTTTATATTCATGGCCGATTTTCAACAAAATAATCCGACAAAAGCTATTTAAAGTATAAACTCGTCTTACACCCTATAGTGTTTTGTAATCCTGCTTTGAAAGTTGAGAGATTTTCTAGTCATTTTCAAGTCAATAGAGGGCTTTTTTTAAAAATCTTTTTGGCATCACCTGGCTTTTAACGGTGAACTTAAATACTCTTGTAAGTAAACGGTTATTTTTATTATTACTCTCAAAGGTACGATTATTTACATAAGGTATTGGCATTATTGTTTTAAAATAAGGTATACGTAAGCTTCTCTTATATAAACAATTTATTTTATAACTGTGTTGAAAAGAAAGTTAGGATGTTAAATTTGATATTACTTTTCAATTTTGATATAGTCATTTAATATTTTATTCTTTCATTTAACTGACTGTTGAGTTTTGGCGCCAACGTCAATGAAGTTGGTTGTAATTTTTTCATTATTATTGAATTTCGTGTTTATATCTAGTGAAAATGGTTACTAATTGGCTAATTTTGTTCAGTGAAAGTGCACAATTGAAATAATCATGAAGAAATTACTAAATAGTCTATTTTCTCGCTGCCGTCAAATCTTAATAGATGAGCTTGAGTAACTCTACTCAAAATACTACTACTCTACTCTACTCTACGAAAACTCTACCACCTAGTCAGATGTCACGGTGTTAGTGATGATAAGCCTATGCTCGCCTTTTACGAGCTGCCTGGCAAGAAAGGCAGATGGTCTATTCTGCAAAGGAGCCCGGACCAACACGGGGGAAAATTACTAGCTACTATGATATACTAATAGCTAAAATTCTATCTGTGATACTCATCACATCTTGTATTAATAATACAAGTTAGGAGTAGTAAACGAGTTAGTTTCATACTACTAGTAGCGCATTTTAAAATGATAAATCCTGGTATGTTCTATATTTTACTATTCACAGTAATCGTGCCCGTTCCTTGCAAAAATGCGTTAGGCCTCGCCCTGGAGGAAGCAAACTTTAAATTAATCTTAAATTAACTTAATAAAAGTCCTAGAACTGCTTATTAAAGGATTTAGGATCTTTTAAGATATATAAGTTTACAAGTTGCTAACAAGAATCATAAAACTTTTTTCCCTGAAGTTCATGTAATTTATATTAAAGTTGTTTGACCTCCAAATTTGTAATTGAAGTACTTAAGATTAAAATTGTATTGAGGTAAACTTTTAAGGAAGATTTAACAAAGATCATTTTGGTTTGTTCGCTGCACATATTTAGGGCCTAAACACATAACCGCGCCACTAGAATCGGCAGTAGCGTCACTGCGGATTGTAGCGGCGACACTATTTATTTATTTTAAACAGAATATCATCATTTAATAAGAAATAAACAATAAGTTTCTCACCATGGTCTATGGTAAAGACTGGTCTATGACATTGCGTTGCAGGCAAACCGACGAATTTAGCGGTGCGGCGCCGCAACGCGCTCATGTGTTTTGGTCCTTATAGCTAGCCAACCCGGCGAAATCCGTTCACTTGGCACTCCATACTCTGTGCCTATCCTGCAGGGAGACTTTGTTGTGTCTGTAATTTTTGAACTGCAAAACTTAGAACTTGAAAAAAAATTACGACATAAGAAACGAATAAATCAAATTAAATTTTGACTTTTATCCCTCTCCAACGCAACTCTTAAGGATCGGAATAAAAAGTATTCTGTAGCCTTCATTGGAAGACAAAATACCAACATGGCAGCTGCCAAATTTAGTTACGATCGATTCAGTAGATTTATCATAAATAGCAGAGCCCCTGAGTTTAAGGCTTGATGAGTTTATTATACGGTCTAGACTCTTAGAGCCCATAAATTATTTGTATGCTAAGGCCCCATACTTAGTCAGACAGAAGAGCCAATCACCGCACTCCCCCGTTCGATGATTACTATGAAATATTGCGCTCTAAAGTAAACGTCTTAAGCGACAACTCACTATTTTTAACACTTTAAAAGTAATTTGAGAAAAAAGTATAAAAACTGAAACAATTATCTTTTAGGTATAGTTCTTATCTATGTTTATGTTAAATCAGATGTCGATATTTTCGTAACTGAAGTAGACAGTTGGGTTTTGCTTTAAAAAAAGGCTTAATTTTAGATTTTTTCTATAGAGCAAAGTGAAATGAATCGTGTTTTGGAAACACTAGTCTTATAAAGCATATAAGTGTCAATCTTGTGTATTTTTGTCACCAAGATCCATGATTGCTTTTTATGAAAAAAAAACATTATACATACTGCTGACGTATTTAGCGTATATGGACCCTTAGGTTTGAATAGCGCCTCTATTGGTAACTAAGATCACCAACTGTTTAGACTCAAAAGGATTTCGATACGTCAATTGCTAAGCGTAATATAAAACAGCTCGGGGTAAAGGTTAAGTCATAGCACCTACGACAGTCAGAGAGACAAATGAAAAATTTTCCCCGTGTTGATCCGGGCTCCTTTGCAGAATAGACCTTTCCTTTCCTTTCTTGCCAGGCAGCTCGTAAAAGGCGAGCATATGCTTATCGTCACTAACACCGTGACATCTTACTAGGTGGTAGAGTTTTGCAGCGATTCGCCCGGATTGGTACCGCCGCCTTATCTATTCCTGCCGCCATAACGTCATGACGTGTTCCGGTTCTTAACTTACTTTTGCTCGAGGCCTAACATCCCGACCTCAGGTTGCCAACGCACCATTACCATCTTTGGTGTCTCTAGGCGGTGTACATTTCTTACCATCAAGAAATCCGTCTGCTTGTTTGCCGTCCTATAACATAAAAAAATTCGGAAATGCTTAAAATGTATTTTGCTACCCCCTTTTAGTCGCCAGCACCGTTTTATATATTATATCGTCAATGTACAGAATTCACTCTTCAACAATTTTGTCATAAGTTTATCATATTCCATAACGACAGTGCTTGCCGTGTAAGTGTTCCGGTTCAGAGGCTAAGTTAGCCGAATTACACACTTTTGCTAGAGGTCTGACATCCTGGCCTCAGGTTGGAAAGCACCACTATCGATTATGAATTTCTTAACATCCGAAATTCGTCTGCTTGTTGGCCTTCCAATATCATAAAAAAAAGTATATCGAAGAGTTAGCGAACACGCCCAACCTTACTACCATACACAAGGCGCAAGTTTGATCCCCGTGTTTGTTTGGGTCATGTGTGTAGAGTTTATTGTAGAACATGCTCAAGAGTATATGGCTTATAGTTGTTACAGGTATATAGCAATTCTGCGCCGAGTCTAATGTCTACCCTACCCTACAGGCCGGAGCATGACGGAGTCGTTACGGCGGCGGCAGGAATAAGTAAGGCGGTTGTTCCCTATCCGGGCAACCGGGCAAGTTGCTGCAAATCACTCTACCGCCAGTGGTTTAGTCGGTACTGACCTATATTTAGACCTGTGCTCGCCTATTATGAGCTGCCTGACAGAGAGGTGAAAGCCTACGCGATCGAAATGGTTCTAATTCTTTCTTTAGTAGCCATTATAGGTTTAGTAGAGGATTATTTTTTCAAAGTTAGTATTTTTAAATTAGTAAAAAGTTGGTCTGCTATATTTTAATAAATTTGAAGAGCGTACCTACATACATTCATACATACATTCTTATCCTCTTGTAGAAATTCTATTCATTCTGTTCTATATAAAGGATATAACTATAAATCTATGTAACAAAAAATATTTATTACCGCGCCAAAAAGCGATTTACTTGACTAATTAAAATCAAATTTCACTCATATTTATAAATGAAGAAACACTCGTACTATTTTACGTGTCACATATAATTTATTATTTTATAAATAACCTACCGTTTTCGCTTGTAACATCATCAGGGTTAAAACTACGAGAAGTTCTAGAGTATCTCGAAGTGTATAGAGCATAACTATATCTAGAAGTATTTCTTCATTTAAAAATATGAATATTTAGAAGTTTTACCAAGCGCCGACGATAGAAAATATTAAATTTGACCAATTTCTAATGGAAGGAAATTTGTTGAACTTAAAATCTAAAATATTTTATTAAAATCAGTTAAGTAAGAGTGGACTTATAATAATTTCTAGAATTAATAGTTTGTTTGGCTCACAAAAAGTCGCAGATTTAGAAAAAGCAGATAGATAATACGATAGAAGCCGTCTTGCAAAATCCCAAATCTTCCAAAAAGCCTCTAATTTTGAAGAATTTGTAGCTTTTATAGCGCTATAAACTCTCAAGGAAGACCTCAGATTATTTTGGGCTTAGTAACTTAAGGAAGGAATGTAATAAGATAATAGCGTAATATTTTATTAATGATAATGGATTCTACTAAGAGAATGTGGAGTGATTTTGAGATGTTGAGAAAAGATGACATAGATAGGCATAATGAATTATTTAAGCCCAGTAAAATTGCAAAACACCAGCACCAATTTCACAACCACGTCGCGATTAAATAACTATTTTTCGAAAAAAGATAGATGATTTCCAGGTGGTTCCAAAATCATTTTATCAAACTTTATCACCATCTGACTAATGGTTTTTGAGATATACTTAAGGCCCCATACTCAGCAGCCAGAAGAGCCAATCACCGCGCTCCCCCGTTCCATGATTACTATGAACAACTAAAGTAAACGTCTTAAGCGACAAATCACTATTTTTGACACTATGAAAGTAATTTGAAAAAAAGTATAAAAACTGAAACACCTCTCTACAAATCTTTTAGGTACTAACTTATCTATGTTTACGTTAAATCTGGTGTCGATATTTTCATATTTGAAGTTCACATTTGCGTTTTGCTTTCAAAAAAGGGTTAACTTTTTGATTTTTTTCTATCGAGCAAAGTGAAATGAATCGTGTTGTGGAAACACTAGTCTAGTAAGGCATATTCATGTTAATCTTGTGTATTTCTGTCAGCGAGATCCATGATTGCTTTGTATGAAAAAAACAGTAAACTGCTGACGTATTTTAGCGTATATGGCCCCTTAATAACTAATACATTTTCATTAACCTCGACAACACTAGGTTTTTGAAAAAAACTCTGTAGTCGAATCACGTAAAAAATTATATGGGAGTTTCTCAAAATTATAACCTTCTTTTGCAAAAGAATAATCATCAAAACTAGCAGTTACATTCAATTAAATTAATTGAATTGATAACCTCCTTAGTTTTTGGGTTGGTTTAAAAATAATCTATGTAAATAAAATTCAATTGCTGTTCGTTAGTCTCGCTAAAACCCGAGAACGGCTGAACCGATTTCGCTAATTTTGGTTTTGAATTATTTGTTGAAGTCCAGGGAAGGTTTAAAAGATAAGAAAAAGCAAAAAATCTTGCGAGAAAACTAAGAAAAACAACATTTTTCTTTTTCCCATACAAACTGAACTGGTGGAACGAAGTTCGACGGGACAGCTAGTAAAGAATAAAAAGTAAAATGCGGCAAGCAAGTGACAATTATTTTTGTAAGATGAAAACCAGACGAAGAACTCAATTATTTTTGTCTTTAACTAACACTTGCTTAATTGTTCTTGTTTTAAAACTAGGGGTGTACCACTTTGGAAACGTCTGTTCTTGCAAGAACAGATTGTGAAAAAAAAATGGTTGTAGAGACCTCAATATAAATTTTCAAGGCATGTCTACATACACCCCAAGAACCTTAGTGTTTTTTTTCAATTCCTCTAAAAAATGTGAAGTCTCCATTATATTTTTTTAAATCGTTGAACGGCTCGCATGACATAGCTTAACTTTAACTGTGTAATTGGATATTTCTAGTTTTATAAAATACGCCTCTCGCCTCTGTGGTCAAGCGGTCCGGGTATTGGACTTGACTGCATGAGGTCTCGGGTTCGAATCCCGGGTCGGCCAATAAAAAGAAAATTGGATTTTTCCAATTTTCTAATGAAAAAAAATGTTGGTCGGGATTGGAAACGTGCCCGGTTGGCGATAGGCTTGCCACCTATCCCATTATGGGACTTTGTATCTTCGGCTAGTCGTGGGTGCCCTGGTTGTGCCTCTGCCTACCTCTTCGGGGATATGGGCGTGAAGATACTTTTTAAAATACAGACAGTCACAAAGAGTCTATAAGGGTTGGCTTTTTGCCATTCGATTATCGAATGAACGAATCGGTCCTTAAAAACCGTGAGAAATAAAAGTTTTACTGTTTTTTATCTTGTATGACTCATTATAATAATCTGTCTTATTCAATAATATATAATGTAAAAGTAGGTACTTTAAGTTGACGATAGACTATGGATATGTATTTTGTTATATTTAGTAATTGGCATTGCTATCTAATATTTCATCATAAGCTTCAATGACTTTCTTTTAGAATAAAACAAAAAACAAAATTTTGGACACAAATTATTTTATTTTTTATTTTAATCAATGTTACAGACCTCCCTACTAATAAAACTTAAGCGTCCGTTGATCTAGTGTGTAACTTCACTTTTGCTAACAAAAGATGAAGTTACACGCGAGATCAACGGTTGCGTAAGATTTTTTAGTAAGGGTAATACTGTGTAAAGGACACAACGTAACCCAAAACTATAGTTAGTAAAATTATAAGCAATTTGTGCGTCATTTTGTTTACTTTTCACTCGAAAACTAATAAATGGATTTTTACCAAATTGTAGCTCATAAACCGGGTCAATATTACGGATCCATTATAGTATATTTTTCGTTCTCATAACTGACCATAAAAAGTCACCTCAACAGGTGTACGAAGTCACGAGCAACAGCTGGTTTATTAGCTACTGCTAATAAAACAGTTTAGTGGTGTGCTATGTGGAGCTGGATATGTTTGGGGGTTTTGGCTTCCGGAAGTCCAATTCATTCATA
>NJDD01000374.1:168656-198382 GCA_002245505.1 Calephelis nemesis
TCCGGTGTAATGTTTCCATGCAATCAAATTCATGCTAAGATAACAGGCACTATATGCAAATTTGTACGCCGAGATACTTGTTATTGTTGGACAGCAAGGTTTTGGTTGTTTGATTATCTACAATGAACACGAACTGAGAACAGACTAAATACATTATTCATTCATCGATTTTCTCACCTAAAATATTTGGGAGAGTACTTGTTATATACTTAATATGATCTTGTATATATATAATAATTCCCACGAGATGGACAGACGACCTTATGAGGGTCGCGGGGTCTCGCTGGATGCAGGCCGCTTCCATCCGGTCGAAGTGGAAGTCAAAGGGGGAGGCCTATGTTCAACAGTGGACGTCCTATGGCTGAAATGATGATGATGATGATGAATATGATCTTTTAGGATATAATTAAAGCACAGGATATAAAACTGCGGAAACTCATTTTATAATTTCAATTTTACAAAAAAAACAACAATTTTCAAAATTTGAGTATTTTCCTAAATTTCCCTAAGATTCTCAATTCTCTTTCCCTAAGACCAACAACTAATGATGGGTAATGAGATTATTACAGTTCAGCTTTACTCAACTTTTTAAAAAAAAAGGGAATTTCACAATTGGTTAACAAATGGCATAGAAATCGAGTCATATAAAATTGGAATCGCAACATTTAATTTTGTTAAAGAAGTTTAAAAATCTTTTAAACATGGAAATTGAAATTTGTATCTCCTACATTAACATCTCAAAGTCCAGAAAAAATTACAACAAAGTCTTATATACACTATAATCTAGAGCAGGGGTGGGCAAATTCTTTTGACTGCGGGCCGGTAAATTAAAAAAAAATCTTGTGCCGGTTTATTAAAACATCTAAAAATAGCAGTAAATATTACGATTATAAAACGTTGTATAAAGATAACATAAGGCATTTTTTTTATTTTACAATCCTTTATTAAAATATCTATTTACGAAGTCTTAACATATGAAATACGCAACATATATGTTTGAAATATCGATTCAGTATCTTAATTGTTCAAATTTCAATAGTCTTTTAACATTTCGATCATTATTTTTTTATGAGGTTCATATTTTTTCTAAAAAAAACCTCGGCGGGCCGGATTAAAACCTCTCAAGGGCCGGATCCGGCCCGTTTGCCCACCCCTGATCTAGAGGTAGAAAGAAGTGGTTTTTCATCCAACCTAGTGGGAACTTACGGGATAGCTAAATAACTATAATTAATATGTACCTAAATTAAGTCCCAGACAAAAGTAACTCTTAAATAAAATGTAAGGCGATCAAACTCATTTTCGTAATTTTCACCAGCAGGGCTAGGATGCATAACATGGGTATCTCTTCACCAGTATATGTAAATTTTGTAAATGTGTTTAACATTTGACTATTAACTTAGATTATAGTTCTTTATTTAAAGAAACTAAAGACGTAGGGAAATTTTAAACCGTTTATTGAAGTTATACATCTTTTGGCGCGTTATGAAAAAATGATGAGGGTAAATTTTTACGATGCGCGCGCACACCGTCACGAAAAACCGACATGATGAAGTTAGCTATAGATAACATTTTAGTTTTTCAAAAAAAGGTACCAACAAAGTAAAAGTAAGGACATCTACGTATGTTTGCGGGAGAACTCACAACTGTACTCACAATATTTTTTTATTTCTATGGTTAGTGTCATTTTGTCTACAAATGTAAAACAAGGCAAAAGATACAATTTTTAAAAAGATTTTTATCTTATTACGCCGAAGAAGTATAACTTCTAACGCGTCTACATAAGTACACACACAATTTTTTACAAATATTTAACAATAATTTATTTATCTCTAAAATAGTTCTCAACAAGTTCTCTGAAGTCTGCTAGTCCAGGTTCGTTACAGTTTTTAAAAAAATCGTATTCTGAACATCTTGACAACCACGCAGATACGTTTGGAAATCTGTAAAAAAGGATATCAAAATAGTTTAAAGAAATGTGACCGAAGCAATCAATCCTAATAGACTGAGATTTTAGTACACGTTTTCATCATAGGTTAAAACTGAGGGAAAGTTTGGCTCGCCGTGTCTATGTCTAGTACCATGTATCAGAGATATCGGTAAATTTGACCGCCTCGTTAGTCGAGTGGCTAGCGTATACGCGTAACTACACTGACCAACCGCGAGGCTCGGGTTCGATTCCCGTTGGGGGCAGGCATTTGTGTGATGAACATTTATATGTATGCATTTCCGAGTCTTGGTGTTTTTTAAATTTGTTCTGGCATCTATTTAAGTATTTCTGTGTATTCGAATCGGTAACTAAGCTTTACTAGGTGGTAGAGTTTCGCAGCGACTCACCCGGATTGGTATCTTACCTATTCCTGCCGCCATAACGTCATGACGTGTTCGGGTTTGGAGGGTAAGGTATCCGGTAAACTGACTTTAGCTCGAGGCCTTACATCCCGGCCTCAGGTTGGCAACGCACCATTACCACCGTTGGTGTCTCTAGGCGAATTTAGTGTCTCTAGGTGAATTTCTTACCATTAGGAAATCCGTTTGCTTATTTGTCTTCCAATATTATTAAAAAAAACCATAACATAAGCATAAAATTTGGCTTACTTTGGGGTTAGATTTAATTTGGGTAACTTGTCTAGGAATATCTATTTATTTAATATTATTTATTATTTACTTATTTAAATAGGTTAAAGCTTTATTTTTACGTCGTTAGTGAGATTTATTTCCTCATCGTCAAAAAACCTTGTTAGCCGCTAAAAATTGACTGCTATTTGTAGTACATATCGTCCGAGATCGCTTTCGACTACCAGCTTCGTTCATCAGCTGCATGCGATGGTACGTTTCCAGGTTATGAAGCATGCGCTGACAAACTGACATTAAATAATAAAAAAATGCAAATTAATTAATTTTATTTAGATTTAGATATGGATTTTCGCAAAGAAACGCCTTCTTCTATCAATGTTCAAAATTCTGGATACTGCATGATTTTATATGATCTTAAGATATTATACTTTTTGTTATTTTACGTTACAAATTATTGAAGTGAAACCTCTTTATCGGGGTTGAAAAAAAATTTAGTGTAACATTTTTTTCGTTACGCGTCACAATTTTCCATTACGCCCTATCTTTGTTCTTATCCCTACCACGCGTGATTCGAAGTATACTTTCTCCAGCGGAGTAGGGATTGGCAATAAACTTTATTTAAACAATTTCTGTAAAATTGCATATAGTAAATTATTTTTGAAAAATAACGTCATAAAGAAGTTTCACTTCTTCACTTCTTACGAGTGTGCTAGTACACGCACACATTTTTTTTTAATTATTTTCTTTTTGAGTATTTTTAACAGCGACCAAACAATAGACAAACTTAAAAGTGATATATACTCACAGACTATTGTCGATCTTTAATACTTCGTTCATCGAGCTGATGGTAGAAACGCAGCAAATATCGGCCAAAGTGAGCTCATCACCAGCCAACCATCTTGTGTCAGCTAAAAATGTGTTCATCATTTTATAACCAAACCGTAGTTTGATTTTAAGTTCAGGCCATACTTGATTTAAGTTCTGAATGATTATTGATCTCTGAAAATAGAAATGATATTTTTTTATTTTAATTGACATAAAATTAAGAAAATCAACCAGATTTTTTATTGATTAGTAATTTAGCTTTGCACGTTAATAATGAGTGCTTGTTTAAGAACAAAAAGCCAAGAAAACCAAAGTAATGGTGTTTGATATATATGTAGCCGGAACGAGTGAACGAGTTTTAGTCGATGTGTTAGTGTTTGAACAATTGAATGAAATCATATATCTTAATATTGCTTTCAGCAAGGAAGAAAAAGTACACTGTGGATGTAGAAAGAAGAATGTGTACAGGGACTGGAGCGCTGGATAAGCTGTTTCAAAGTGAGAATTTGAGTCACGGTGCTAGAATCGTTTTGTATAAATCTGTGATCTTAACACTAATTCATGAAAATAAGAGCTGGCTGTATCAAAAAAAGCATGAAAGTTATATAAATGCGGTCGAAATGACAACTTTACGGAAAATCTGTGGTGTTCCACTCACTGAGGGAGATCAGGGAGTTCCGAAAAAGAGTGGTATTGAAAGAAAGTGTTGGTGTAAAAATGAGAAAAGGCATGTTCCGTTAGTTTCGTCGTAGAAATAATACTAGATCAAAGGCTGACAAAGCAAATATACAATGTGTACGTGGATGAGTTTACATACCCGGGAAAACTATGTTGATATTCCAGTATCAAATTGATTGGGATGTTATCCGACGGGGGAGGGGAGTCAAGAGTCTCCAAAATCTAACTCAAAGTGTCCGTTTGTTTAAAAAGGTTTGTTTGTTTTTTGTGTTTGTTTTAGGTTTGCAAGGATCGTGACTACCACGTGAGGGACTTAGCGTGAAGATAAGTAAGTAAGTAAGAAAAAGCAGTATCTGCAGTTATTTAGATAAAAATGATTTTCTTCGGAAGTCCTCAGTGAGAGGCCGAGTTTCGATCCGGTGGAAGTTTTTAGACTTACAAGGACGCGTCAAAACTTTGTAAGATGCAAGTGAAATAATTGAAGTGAAACTTCTTTATCCGGGTTAGAAAAAATTTTAGTGTAACATTTTTTTGTTATGCGTCACATTTTTCCGTTACGCGCCATCTTTTTCTTATCCCTACTATTCATGGAAAATAAAAGAATTTGTATTTATGTCTATGATAATAAAAGCCTTTAATAAACTTTATCTAATTTAACTTTATTTAACCAATTTATGTAAAGTTGCATATAGTAAATTATTTTTTGAAAAATAGCGTCATAAAGAAAGTTTCACTTCTTACGAGTGTACGCTAGTACACGCACACATTTTTTTTTATATTCTACTCTACTTCACTCTACTCTACTCCACTCCACCTTACTCTACGCTACGCTACTCTACTCTACTACATTCTGTTCTTTTCTATTCTATTATATGCTATTCTTTTCTATTTTATTAATGTTATATTAATGATTATTAAGAAGCTTATTAGACAAAATTGTCTGTTTGTTTATTATTAACGCTGTAAATGTGACTATGCATATTTCGATTGCTACCATTGAAAGCTGGTAAAATTTGCCACCACGGTATCTGTGCCCGTAATTAACCTATTTCAGTTTCGAAGGTAATTGAAGAGACTATTACCACAATAGATGTAGGTACCCGGGGAGACCAAGGCTGACATTTCACGATCAGATCAATCGGATATTATCCGAGGGTGGTGTCAAGAGTCTCCGAAACCGGCGTGTTTGTATGAAAACGGTAATGAATGTGAAGGAAGCAAGACAGGTTTGTCAGGATCGTGATGTCTGGCACTCGATACTCTCTGCCTACCCCGTAAGGGACTTGGCGTGAAGATATGTATGTATGTATGTATTACCACAATGTCGCGAAGTGGTGCGAATAACACTCCGCTGTCGAAGTGAAGCCTTTGATCAATAACTGCCCTGATTTTTGGATCACTTGGATATAGTGAACTATCTTCAGCGTACTTATTCAGTAAGTAACAACAGATAGCGTGGCTAGAAAACATTATTCATACAAAAACAAATAGATAAATAGAAAGTTTTTTTTTTATGATGTTGGAAGGCAAACAAGCAAACAGATTTCCTGATGGTAAGAAATTAACGCCGCCTGGAGATATCAAAGGTGGTAATGGTGCGTTGCCAACCTGAGTTCGGGATGTTAGGCCTTGAGCAAAAGTAAGTTTATCTAGGGTAACCGATCCAACTGACCATCCGAACTGGAACACGTCTACGGAGAGCACTAACGTTATGGTAGCAAGAATAGGTAAGGCGGTGGTACCAATCTGGGTAAGTAGCTGCGAAACTCTACCACCTAGTGAGCTGTCATGGTGCTAGTGCCGGTAAACGTAAGCTTGCCTTTTACGAGCTGCTTGGCAGGATGGCAGATGGTCTATTCTGCAAAGGAACTCGGGCCAACAAGGAGAAAGTAAATATTTTTTTATTAATAATTGTAATTGGTCTGCCTTGAAATTGAATAAATTAATACATGACGCGTTACGATGTTTGTCCGCGATGGATTCCTAAACTACCTAACCGAATTTAATCAAATTTTCTCAGTTTGATTCATATTGAAAGATAGCGTACATCTTAATATAAGATCAAAAAATACTATTCCAGCAAAGCCGGAACAGGCTGCCAGTATAATACATTTCAATCCTCAGAAATTGCAACCAACTTCATGAATATTCGGGAAGCTAAGTCGTGTAATCTAAGCTTTCAGTCAACGAAACTGTTATATTTGACCGGTTCTTTGGGCGATAGACCATTACCACCTTTGGTGTCTCTAGGCGGCGTAAATTTCTTAGCATCAGGAAATGCGTCTGATTGTTTGCCTTCCAATATCATAAAAAAGAGTTACTCTTGAAGTTCGAATCATGCAATCCTAGAAATTGGAATCGAGTATGTCTCTTAAGGTAGTCTTGAACACAATACTGGCGAGTTATTGACATTTACGAGTAGTTCTTTGTAAACAATAAACTGTTTTATGGGATTCGTTGAATTTATTAGTAACTAAATGTTAATTATCTGCTAGTACTGTGTTTAGTACTTAAATTACATACACGATTCTAATTTTCAATTCTCATGATATCGAGATTCAAACGTAACCCTATTCTTTGTAAAAATTGGTTTGCATTCGTCTGGACCTTAGATTTAATCTACATTCAATATGTTCGCCTTTTTGGTCCAGAGGCGTCAGACTAGAATTATTGAGGTCCTGGGTTTGATGGGTCAGGCAAAAAAATGGAAAATGTGTATTTTTAGATGGATTTCTAGGTGGTAGAGTTTCACAGCGACTGCTCCGGATTGGTACCTTACCTATTCCTGCCGCCATAACGTCATGACGTGTTCGGGTTTGGAGGGTAAGGTATCCGGTAAACTTACTTTTGCTCGAGGCCTAACATCCCGGCCTCAGGTTGGCAACGCACCATTACCACCTTTGGTGTCTCTAGGCGGCGTGAATTACTTACCATCAGGAAATCCGTCTGCTTGTTTGTCTTCCATTATCATAAAAAAGCTATAAAAATAACGTTACCCGGAATTGGATATATTATGTGCTCGGTCGGCAATAGGTTTGCCACCTATCACATTGTGGGACTTAGTGTCTTCGCCTAGTTGTGGGTGCCTTATTTGTTCGGGGATACTTTTTTTTTCAAATTCAATAATAAAAAGGTGGTCTGGAATAATGCGTCATAGGTTGGAGTGATTTATGAAATACCTCCAAAGTTGTACTTGTTAGAAAGCGTGTTTACAGCTCTCTAAAATATCTTAACATAGGACACGTCTGACTCCACCGCTCAATCACGATGCTCGGGTTCGATTTTTGGCAGGGCAGGCATTTGTGTCAATTATAAGCATTTTAAATACTAGTAAGTATATTTATGAAATAAGACTATAGCAAAAGAATACTTTTAGAACTGTTACTGTTACTGTTTAGAATTTCAGAAATATCTATTTATTAATACGCGACTCCTTAAACTTGGACACCTTCTTACGAAAATTGCGAGGAAGCAGGAGCATAAAATTTGGCACACTTATAGTACTGTTTATGTGTAAGAGAAGTGCAGAATGCTATTTTTCAATAATAATGTTTACAAAGTACGTTAAATCAATAAATAAAACATTACCCACACTACCGAGCATTTGACACACACAAACAAATATATTAATGATAACGATAAAATATCACTGTTCAAAGTTTGGAAAAAAGTAATTGGTCTCAAGAAATGAAGATGGCGTTCTTATCAATAAGACATTAAAATTTATTATGGACGAAAGTCGACCAACGATCGACCACTGGTATTATTAAATCCACGCTCTTTACTTTAGTTCATTCAGTGCGCTACTAACCAAGGACGAGAAAGCATTTATCAATCTATACTTAACTTACAGAATCTGTAACATTCTCACATACTACACAAAATACAACAATAATACTGGAGTTTTGGTGCCATCGAGAGAAAAGATGGTCGAAGTTTTCACATAATTATTAAATTTTGTGTTAATATTGAGTGAAATTAGTCAATTTTGGTGGCATTTTGTACAATTTTGTTCAGTAAAAGTGCACAAATGAAATAATCGCGAAGAAATGAGCGTAACGTGTATTTCCTCGTTGCCGCCAAATCTCCTTACAAGAGCTTGTGTATTGAGGCCGTCGCTTTACCCAAGAGCCTGACATGACTTACTGACGACTTGTGACTGATGACTAATTATTTATAATTGATATAAAATTTGATGCAAATTTCTACTTGACGAACGGCAAAATACTAACGTGAAGGCCAAAACTTAAAGAAAGAAAAGAAAAAAACAATAATACTACGCTCCTACAATATACCTGTCCCAAAGGATAAATCCTTCATCAATTAAAGTTGGTACTGTGTGTTGCGGATTGATCTGAAAGTAAAAAAATGTGATGTAATCTATATCTATATTGTCTATATATAGCAAGATTTTTTTATCACCATCCAAATTTTTTCTAGGCATAAAGTATCTATAAATAAGTCCATTTATGAAAAAAAAAATAGGTATCTAGGAGGTAGCTATCTAGCATGTCAGATCACTCAGCGCGTAGGTACGGTACTTTGTAGACGACTTTGCGATACAAACAGAATGGGTGGAACGAAGTTTGCCAGGCCCGATAGTAAAGAAAGAAAGAAAGAAAAATATTTATTTGCGGAATATGAGTGTTACAAAGATGTTACAAAATTATTTAAGCGTTTCAACATATTCTACCAACTTGTGGTGTGCAAATATTTAATAGGTTTTAATCAAATTACCAATTTTAATTATTTAATTACAATCTACAACACACTGTATTTTGTATTTATTATAACATTATTTATTAATACAACAATTTTTAGAATGTAAATTAATTTATCCCTGTCTACCGTAAACTACCACCGTTTCCAAACCTAGCCAGACAGGAGAAGAAACGGCGAAACAAACTCCTGCGTACCCGACATTCTGCAATTATTAATCATATTAGAAATACTATATTATCTATTCTTATCTGCAAGAAAATCTTTGACACTGTAATAATTTTTCTCTAAAAGTAAGTTGAATACCTTTTTTCGAAATCTGCTTAATGGAAGTGATTTAAGATTATCAGGAATTTTGTTGTATATACGAATTGACATGCAATATACATTATTTTTGTAAATGTTGATTTTTTGGTTAGGCACATGTAGTTTCTCACTATTTCTAAATTGAGATAAACCTAAGACTTCAGCATTCGTATGAAACAAATGATGATGTTTTTTTACAAATACACATACAGCTAATATATATAAACACGGCAAAGGTAATATTTTAAGTGACTTTAAAAGTGGCTTGCATGAATGTAATTGATTGACATTACATATCGCACGTATACACTTCTTTTGAACTCTAAAGAGTCTAGTTAAACACTTTGTTTGCAGTCTAGTTAATTCTATAGAATTCCCCCAAATAGGAATACCATATTGCAAAACGGAAGAAACATACCCGTGATATGCTAACAGAGATGCCTTTAATCCTGACACTTCTCTAATTCTTCTCAACACATATACAAACCTATCGATTTTATTGCAAAGTAAATCAATATGCGATTTCCAGTTCCAAAATTTATCGATTTTTATTCCTAGGAATTTAGTACAATCTACATTCTCAATAGTAGTATTATTTAAAATAACATCTAATTTTTAGTAGCTCTATAATGTGTTTGAAATTCAACTAATTTTGTCTTCGTAAGATTTATTTTTAGATTATTTTCATTTAACCATTCTGTCACTTTAGTCAAAGTTTTACTTGTTTCTTCCAATAAATCGTTTTTATTTTTGCTCTTGATGAGAAGTGTAGTATCATCAGCAAACAAAATTGAATCATGATTGATAGCATCAGGTAAATCATTTATGTAAATTATGAAAAGTAATGGCCCTAAAACACTACCTTGTGGTACACCACAGTCATTAAAAAGATAACTTGAAGTATATACTTTCTTGCTGTTTCCACTTATTTTTGAAATCTCAACACATTGCTTTCTATTCTCTAAATAGCTTTTAAACCATTGTTATGAATTACCTCTAATACCATATCTCTCAAGTTTCGTTAACAAAATTTTATGTGATACATAATCAAACGCTTTACTCATATCTAAAAATACAACAAGGGGAAACTTTTTACTATTTAGGCATTCTGTTACTTTTTTAACTACGTCAAAACATGCATAAACTGTAGACCTACCTTTTCTAAATCCGTATTGATTAGTTTTTAATAAATCAAACTGAAGAAGATAACTGTATAATTTGTCATACATTATTTTTTCAAAAATCTTAGAAATGACTGGTATTAAAGTTATTGGTCTATAATTGTTCATGTCACACCTATCTCCTATTTTAAATAATGGCTTGACAATAGACTTTTTTAAACGATCAGGATGTTTTCCTTCTAAAAATGATAAATTAATTATATGACAAAGAGGCTTTGATATCACACTGGCAACATTCTTTAATATTATTGTGCTTATATTGTCATAGCCAGTTGCTCTGGTGTTTTTCAAATTATATATTACCTTAACTAAGTCATACTCATCAACTGGTGTCAAAAACATAGTTTTACTATGATTAGACAAATGATGAGATTTTAAGCGATTTGTAGAACAAGCCTGATTTTTATAACAAGATTTAGTTTGATTTATAAAGAACTTGTTGAAATGATTACAAATTACTTGAGCATCAGTGTATACCGAGTTATTTATTTTAATTTGTTCTATTTCTTCTTTAGATATTTTATTTTGAAATGTACTTTTGATTATATCCCATGAAGCTCTACATTTATTAGAAGACTGTTCAATATATTTTAACGATGCCTGTTTCTGTGATTCTAGTATACATTTAGATAATACCTTTTTATAGCGTAAGTAACTTGTCTTATTTCCCTTTTTGTTAAATTGGGAATAACGATAATTTAAATATAACTGACGTTTTACTTTACAACATTTTAAAAGACTTTTAGACGGCCATTTGTTTTTTATTGGCTTGTTTGACACCCTAATTTGAATTTTTGGAAAACATAATTCATAAAATAAAATATAAGTATCATGAAACTCATTAAAAGCCTCTTCACAATTATCACAAGTAAGAACTTCATTAAAACTTAAAGATGACAGACATTCATAGAACTTATTAATATTTTCTTGTTCAAATATACGCTTTGTTTCAAACCAAAAGGTACGTTTTGGTTTACAAAATGAAACTGGCTTTATGTCTACTTGTACACTTTGTGCTGTTTCATGGTCAGATAAACCAAGAATATGAGTATCAGAGCAAACATTATCTAAATTGCTAGCAATTACATCTAAACATGCAAGTTTCCTTGTAGGTTTCAAAATATGTTGACATAAATTATTATTTTCTAAAATGCTTATTAAATTCTTGTGAGTATTGGTAGATTGTAAAAGGTCTATATTCCAATCTCCTCATAAAACAAATTTCTTTTTAGAATTTTTCATATTTTTTTCTAATAATAATTCCAAACTATTAAGAAAGATATCTACATTTGAGCTAGGAGTACGATATATACATATAACTATTAATTTATAGTTTATTATCTCCACTGCACAGCATTCAAACGAGTATGGTGTGTGCATTTGTAAATCCAGAGTTTTAAAATGAAGTTCTTTACTAACTAATATACAGGTGCCACCACGACGCTGGTTATTGCGCGAGAAATAAGAATCTGTATAGTATCCATCAAGTTTAAAATTTTGTTCAGAACCTTGCTTTAAAAATGTTTCAGAAAGACAAATAATATGTACTTTACCTAGAGAATCTCCGAGTTCACTAACAGCTACTTCAAGATAATCACGTTTAATTAATGAACCAGCAATGTTCTGATGCAGTAATCTAAATTTATTAATGAAAAAACTGATTATTATTTATATTTAATGATTTATTACATGTTTTTTGTCGGAAGTAGTATGGTATAGTACCTTTTTTTACTGTAGAATTTGGAACTATTTTCTGTTCTATCCGTTTCTGAAAAAATTCTTTCTTTGAACTGAAATAATAGGGTATAGTCCCTTTTTTAAAACTATTAGATGCCAAGCTTGAATTTATTCTATTTAACACTAAATTTTCTAGATTTTGTTTGTATTCATCAAATGTAATATTTGGTTTTTCTAAATTTTTATTTAAATTTGGCTTATTTAATTTGACAATTTTACTATTAGGAAAATATAAGAATTTATTTTTATATTCCTGATAATCTATCTCAGTTTTTAATTTATTAGACAAACACTCAATGTACATCTTGTGTGTATAATGTCCATATTGTTCTCTACAATTATCCATATCTAAAAGGGTACAATTATTATATTAATTAGAAATTAACTTCAACTTTTGACTTAAAAGTGCTACATTTAAGTACTGATTATGCAAAATTTTAAGTAAAAACACTTGTTTGAACTTACTTAACTTATCTAATATGTTACTAACATTTGTAAATACCGAGTAAGGATCTCAGTCTTTGGAGCCAACTGCTATAATAGCATAATCTCTGCTGCTTAAACCTGAAAAATCTTTAAAAGTATATGTTAATTCCGATGAATTAGCATTGGGTTTAACCATTGATTGGACAGAGTATTTACAGTATCCTGAGAGTTTGGTGGACAAACCACGTACTCTTTGGTCACCCAAGATTACAATCCTTTCTATAGTTGATTTTCTATGATGTTTGGGAGATACACTTATTGAACTTGTTTTTAAGGGATTTACCAGATTGAGAGTCAGCTACCTTTTGAGATAAAATTTGGAGGTCTTGGAGCTGACTAACTTAAGAAAATAGACTAACATCACTATTTTGCCTTTTTAATGATTCTATCTTTTTATTTTTAGGGGTAGAACCTTTAATACTCTTTCGCGGAGTTGTTTTATTTGACGGTGTATGCGAAGCTAGTTGTTTTAATACCGAGATATTCTTACTCTGCTCCTCATTGACTTTTCTTAAGGAGTTATTCTCTAGGATCAGGTTTTCTATTTCTCGATGAGCACTTTCTAATTGGCATTTTAATAAGTTGATTTCTTCATGTAGATCTTTCATCTGGTTGTCGCTTAAAGTAGACAGGTCCGGTAACCTTCTAATTAGATAATTCGAGGTGGATGTTTCGAATGACATTATCGACTCGGTCGACATTGCCCGGTTCTTTTTTCTCATGGTGATGGTGCTGAAGTCTACATTTTCGAAATCAACATTTGCAAAAGTTGAATTCATTTCGATTATTATTAAAATTCAACTACTGCTCCAAACTTGAAATAAAAATTTTAAATTTACAAAGGAACGAGTAACGGTCAGTTGACAGTGTCAGACTTTGAAATATTTTACTTTTTGAAGCACTTCACAACAAGTTTTGTATTTATCACTTTAACTATGGATGATTACGCTGAGATTTTTCACGATTTTATTGCAGAAATAAAATTAGCACAGCTGATTGAGATTGCTTTTGACAGTAATATATTAGATTATCTCCATACAAAACAATTTTTTTGTAAATATTAATATTGAATTCATTTAAAGGTATCTTCACGCCCATATCTCCAAAGAGGTAGGCAGAGGCACAACCATGGCACCCACGACTAGGCGAAGACACTAAGTCCCATAATGTGATAGGTGGCAAGCCTAACGCCAACCGGGCACATTTCCAATCCCGGCCAACAAATATTTCAATAAATATTCTAATAAAAAAAATGTTGCTCGGGAATAGGATATGTGCACGGTTGGCGATATGCTTGCCACCTATCACATTGTGGGACTAAGTGTCTTCGGCTAGTCGTGGGTGCCCTGGTTGTGCCTCCGCCTACCTCTTTGGGGATATGGGCGTGAATATACGTTTTTTTTCCTTTTCTTTAAATATTGTACTTAAATCAGTCAGCGTTAAATGCCAGTGCTGTCTCCGCTGCAATGGACTTCAAGGGGAGGATAATATGTTTCCCCGATTAGGGTTCCTTTGCAGAAAAGACCATCCGCTTTCCTGAAAGGCAGTTCGTAAAAGTCGAGCATAGGCTTAAAGTCACTAACACCGTGACGTCTGACTAGGTGGTAAAGTTCTGCTCGCTCGGATTGGTACCACCGTCTTACCTATTCTTGCCGTATTTATTATATTGCGTTATTTATAATGTTTAACTTTACATAACTCTGACATTTTGACCTTGTTTTTGTACCTACGGTGATTAGTATGCGTTAAGTATGCAAGGAATTTAATAATAAAACCATTTTCAGTAAACACATGATATGACACAATCGTGCCAATATACGAAAATACAGTATACCACCTAGTAGTAGTAGTAGATAGTATTTTTATTTAAGCACTTGCTATGTGCTTGCGTTAAATTTCTACAAATTTTAAAGAATTAAAAAATTCGTCCCAGACAGGATTTGTACCTTTCACCTCAGTCCGAGGAATACTCTAACCATTTGACATACTGAGGATTCATATTCTTAGCCGAAAATTTTATCGTAAACGCTAGAACTTATGACTTAATAGGCACAGACACTGTTTTAAGTACGAACGGATAGAAGTTCAAATCCTGTCTGCAGTAATTTTTTTTAAATTCGTATTAACACTTCCTGGAAGCTGATTGTGTGTCTTTTAAGCGATGATCACTGGATAAAGTGTACATCAAATCTCTGTCAAATGGTGTGTTTTGTATATGCTATATCTATTTATATATAAAAATGAAACTCGTTTTCCTTGGTCACGGCATCACGCGTGAGTGGCTGGACCGATTTCACTCATTCCTTTTTTTGTTGTATTTGTTATTATTAGGAGAAGGTTCTTACGGAAAAAAATATTAAGAAAATCTCTCGAAAATTTTGAAAAATGTACATTTAATTTTGCATATTTTAAAAAACGCGCGTAACGAATGTCAATGTCATTCACAGCCATAGACTATATTGAATTGAAGGAGCATCGTTTGTTCGGAAACGTGGTTACGTAATTAAATTGGAGCATCATTTGTTCGGAAACGTAATAACATTGTAATTTTTCCCATACAAACTGAACGGGCGGTACGAAGTTCGCCGGCACAGCTAGTCTATTATATTTCTATTTGTTGCTTCAACTGCGTGGTAATACCTTAAGGGCCAAGATATATTTGTTTTCGTTGTAATTTTATAACCAAAGAACGGGGTCACCTATCCTAAACAAATGTTAAGGGGCCATATACGCTAAAATACTTCAGAAGTTTTCTGTCTTTTTCATATAAAGCAATCATGGACATTGCTGACAAAAATACACAAGATTAACATGAATAATGCTTTACTAGACTAGTGTTTCCAAAACACGATTCATTTCACTTTGCTCAATAGAAAAAAATCAAAAAGTTAACCCTTTTTTGAAAGCAAAACGCAAATGTCTACTTCAAATATGAAAATATCGACACCAGATTTAACGTAAGCATAGATAAGTACTATACCTAAAACATAAGTGTTTCAGTTTTTATACTTTTTTTCAAATTACTTTTATAGTGTCAAAAATAGTGATTTGTCGCTTAAGACGTTTACTTTAGAGCGCCATTGTTTTTACTATGTAGTAGATGGTTTATCTGAAGTTCGCATAGAATCGGTTGAGCAGTTCTTCATTTATCATATTTACAAATTGATTTTTTTTAATAGGGATTGTGCTGTCATATTGACACTTTTTTTGTTTTTTTTTTCATTTTGTTGTGTTAATAAATTATTTTTTTGTATGAATTAATGAATTTGATGTTCCAATATATATTTTTTTAATATTTCATTCAGTTTATACGTAGCGAAGCACGTACGGGGCCGCTTTTATATAAATAAAAAAGTTCAAGTTAAAAACATATGTTACTTATAAAATACTTAAAAATTATTCTGGGTGCTAAAAGTCCATTTCTGCGGCGGTTGAAACGAAGGTCCAGATCAATTAAGAAACTCGCCCTTTTGAAGTCGCTAACCACGAATATACTTACTGATCTATATTCTTCTGTAAGGTGCTGCCCATTTACTGTGTCAATATCTATGTATTGAATATCTCGAATGCCTAACTTATCAATCAGCATCATCACAGCCCTTGACGGCGGGCTGGCATTTAATTTGTAGAGTTTTATCATGTTTTATTCTGAAATAAAAAACATACCTACAATATTTTAACACTAAAAAGAATTAGATTGTACATGTTTCCATTATTAAGTAATAAATAAATATCCCTGGACATGTTAGGCAAAATATCTATTATATTATATTCTTGTATTATGGGTGAACGATAAGAATAATATATAGAAATGATTTCATAAATTTAATAAATCTCCTCTGTGGTCTAGCGTTTCAGCTGTTGGACTTGTCTGCATGATGTACCGGGTTCGAATCCCGGGTCGGGCAACAAAAAGAAAATTGGGTTTTTCCAATTTTCTGATAAAAAAAAGTTGCTCGGGATAAGATATGTGCTCGGTTGGTGATAGGCTTGCCGCCTATTACATTGTGGGACTTACTATCTTCGGCGAGTCGTGGGTGCCTTGGTTGTGCCTCTACCTACCTCTTCGGGGATATGGACGAAAAGATATTTTTTTTATTTTAGTAAACACCCAGACTAAGAATATGGACACCTAAATTTTCATTACGCAAATGTCTGCCCACATCGGGAATCGAACCCGAGCCTCGCGGTTAGTTAGGTGTGTACGCTAACGCCGCAACAAACGAGGCGGTTAAGTAATTAATCAAAATTATTAACACTTATTACGCAAATGCTTTATGAACATAGGTATTGTAAACACCTTTAAATATAAGTGGAACTACTAAAAGTTGTGTCACCAAACGCATTTGTGTACGTACAGAGCATATTATTATAACCTACTAATCAAGGTACTCTTTTTTTTATCAATTGTTTGGTTACAAATTACAATGCACATTTAATTTTGATAAAACTAAATAACAGTAAGGATTCTAGTGGGCTCTATAAGTTTTAAACATGCACATAGCAATGATTAAACTAGAAATGATATTAAATTAAATATATTGAAAATTTATTTCAGCATTCGTTACAATTGCTTAGAGTAGGGTATTTTTTTATGAGTTGAATTTGTTCTTTTTTGTCCCACAAAAAGCACGGTTTCGACACATCATACCAGCAGCTTAAATAAACATACTTAAACGTACCTTATTAAAAAAATTCATTAATTCTTTTTTTAATTCTTTTAAGACTCGGTAATAATTTCGGGTTTTTCTTTCTTACACATACCTACATATCCTTATTTAGGAAAGCAGAAATATTTTCCCTTTTTAGTGGCTTCCTAATATGTTTCATAATTTAAATATACATACACATCTCCTAAAAATAATTTTATACACAAAGATGAAAAGTATCTTTATTGCAATAATTAAATTGGGAGTTTAAATTAAAGGTCAATGATTTAAACTTTTAAACATACCGGTTAAAACATATTACGTTGTTACATTAATTTTACGATTTTAATATTTTGCTTGACCAGTTCATTACTTGCTGTACAATATATAATTTCATCATCATCATCAGCCGAAGGATGTGCACTGCTGGACATAGGCCTCCCCCAAATATTGCCACAAGTCAAGGTCACCAGCCACTTGTAACCAGGGACTCCCAGCGACTTTGAGCACATCATCACTCCACGGAGTGGGAGGTCGTCCAGCACTATGTCGTCTGGTGCGGATCGCCATTCGAGAACCTTTCTTCCCCAGTGGTTGTTGGTTCTGCGAGCAATTTGGCCTGCCATTTCAGCTTGCTGACTTTCTGGACTATGTCGGTTACTCTCGTTTTATTGGGAATCACCGAATTACACCGTGCATATCTCTCTCCATAGCACGCTGAGCGACTGTGAGCTTATATAAGAGGCCCACATTTAACGGCCAAGTCTCAGTTCCTTTGTCGTCATCGGTAACACACACTGGTCGAAGACTTTCGACTTTAGGCTCTGCGGTAATTTGGACAAGCCCTAATATCCCTAACACCCTTTAACTTCCCGAACGCTGCCCATCCACGTTGGATTCGGCGAACGACCTCTTTCTTGAAGTTGGATTTACCGTACTGAACAGTTTGACCTAGGTATACATACTGATCAACAACTCCAAGTATAGAGTTTCCAACGTGAACTAGTGTAGGTGCAACATGGACGTTAAACATGACTTTCGTCTTGCCCAAGTTCATTTTAAGAACCACCTGTTGGGAAACTCTATCGAGGTAAACCCAGCATTTCGCTCAAGTCTTCCAGCGACTTCGCTATGACCACAATATCATTTGCGAATCGAAGGTGAGTGATGTACTCGCCGTTGATATTCATGCCAAGTCTTTTCCAGTCCAAAAGCTTGAAGTGCAAAAGTAAACAATTTTGAAGAAATAACGTCTCCCTATCTCACACCTTTCTGCAACTAAATCGGTTTCAAGCTCTGCACCTGTAATCGGACCGACATAGTGGTTTTTTCGTACAAGCACTTCAACACTTCGATGTATCGATAGTCGATGTGGCACCGTTGTAATGACTGAAGCACCGCCCATGTCTCAACCGAATCGAAGGCTTTCTAGTAGTCCACCAACGCAAGACGTAATGGCCGATTATACTCCTGGGTCTTCTGTATAATCTGGTGCAGCGTATGAATGTGATCTATGGTGCTAAAGCATTTACTAAACCCGGCTTGTTTCTGAGGTTGGAAATCGTTAAACCTCGTTTCTTTCGATAGTCGGTTCGTGATGACCCTTGAAAACAACTTGTAAACGTGACTCAGCAGGAAGATGGGTCTATAATTTTTCAATAAGGTTTAATCACCTCTCTTGAAGAAAAAAAACTGCCTCTGGTCCACGCTTCTGGAACCTTTGATGATGACGGCATTAAATAGCTTCTGGAGGACCTTAAGTACTGGCACTCCACCCGCTCTCAGTAGCTCAACAGTAATTCCGCCGTCCCCTAGTGCTTTATTGTTCTTCAGTTGTTTCAGGGCCATCCGAAACTCATACAGGCTGACGTCCGGGATGTCTTTGGTGTAATGTCGGGTGCGTTTGGCTCTAAGGTCTTTAGCCAAACTAACAACAGGTCGTGTTGATTTGTACAGCTGTCCATAAAACTTCTCAACCTCTCTCAAAATCTCAGCCTTAGATGAAATAATTACGGTGTTAATATAATATAGGGTGCCCAAGAAAGAATGGATTACCTCTAAAAGGCTAATAGTAGAACTAAAGACAAGCCCCAAAAAAAAAATATAGCCCTTACATTGCTAGAAAAATGGCGCTTTCAAAAGAAAACATGATTTTTTGTCTGATTTCATATTTTTAGTCGTAATGAGGTCGAATCGGTTAACATCATAATTATTTCTGTGCTTAATTATTAAATATTAACTGCATCAGTGAATAACTATCAAATGAAATAGCTAACTGGAGTAATTTTCTCAAAAAATAATGTTAAACTATTGTTTTGTGTAAAATTTCTAAAGAAATATTTTGATATGCAACTTTGAATAGCTCTGGTATACAAAAAATATGAAAGCAACAGTGGACCATCATTTCATAATATTTCGGATTTAATGACGTTTCTTAAGAGATGTACCTAATATGTCGTAATAGTTGCTCGTGGAATGTATGTACACCTTGGAGTTATCTTCATGACAAAGGTATAATAAATAAGGGATTTCTTTACATCTAAAAAGGGCAACCTGGTGGGTAAGATAAAATTCTTTTTCAAAAATTTATCTTTTGCCTTATTTTACATTTGTAGACAAAATGACACTAACCATAGAAAAAAGGTATTTAATACATTAAAAGTTTTATTATAATGCATTATTTAGTTAAATAAAGTTTATTTAATATTTAATAAAAATATCACAAAAAACTAAAATGTTATCTATAGCTAACTTCATCATGTCGGTTTTTCGTGACGGTGTGCGCGCGCATCGTAAAAAATTACCCTCATCATTTTTTCCTAAAGCGCCAAAAGAAGTATAACTTCAAAAATAAATTTAATTTTAATTTTCGTTTCATGTTTAACTTACCCAACAAATACGATTAATGTTTGCTATAACCACAGAATACATACTGTCACGATAAAATACTTATTGTCATTGCGCATGTAAATTTATAATTTATTAATATTATTTGAAATAAAATCTATTATAAATATGCAATAGCCTGAACATATGTTAGTTGGAATGAACTAGCTCAAACCACGCGACTTCACCCGTCCAATTACTTGTACAGATTTTTTTATAAACTAGCTGTCCCGGCAAACTTCGTACCGCCCGTTCAATTGTATGGGAAAAATTAAAATGTTATTACGTTTCCGAACAATGATGCTCGAATTTAATATGTGGTTTCCGAACAAACGATGCTCTTTCAATATAGTCTGTGGCTGTGAATGACATTGACATTCGTTACGCGCTTTTTTTAAAATATGAAAAATTAAATGTATATTTTTCAATGTTTCTGAGAGATTTTCTTAATATTTTTGTCCGTAAGAACCTTCTCCTAATAATAACAAATACAACAAAAAAAGAATGAGTGAAATCGGTCCAGCCCTTCACGCGTGATGCCGTGACCAAGGAAAACGGGTTTCATTTTTATATATATGGTCAATTTGTTATACTGAAATTGTTTTTAAACTGATTTACTGAGATTGGCTTATTTACTGAGATTGTTTATATTGTTTAGTATAGTTTAATACTGCTATGAAGTTTCATCAAAATATGTTTATCAGTTTTTGCGTGAAAGATAAAAACGTCCAACCGTCTTTTAAACGAATTTCTGCATTTATTTGTGCTTACTTCATAGTATTAGTTGTTCAATATCGAAATCAAACTTGCGCCCCTGTTGGGTATGGTACGTATTTATTATCTACGTATTGGAATCCAAGAACGTACTTTTCATCCACTTCAAAAAATTGATTAGAATTGAAACTTCACACACATAATATGAGCAAAGGGTTTTTTTTATAATGTTGGAAGGCAAACAAGCAGACGGATTTCCTGATGGTAAGAAATTCACGCCTAGAGACATCAAAAGTGGTAATGATGCGTTGCCAACTTGAGGCCGGGATGTTAGGTCTCGAGAAAAACTGAGTATTACCTATCACAAAGGCAGAAGTCAACCATTAAAATTCATCTTTTGTCCGCCAGTGTCCTGTGTCCAGTGTTTGTAAGTGTTCGCGATTTAAATAAAAAAATTACTTCCGGTAGAAATTGAATATTCACCTTTTGACAATGCTGTGCCAATTGACCTATACAGAGTTCAATGCATTCATTGGAATCAATAATTAATTTCTTATCGATTACTTTAATTACTCGTATTATGTCTCATACACAATTTTATGAAATATTAAAAGTTTTTAAATTAAATGTCTGAACATGGAGTAATTATTCCGGCTCTCACTATGTCAATCATTTCCTCCTTTGTGTTTAGAGGATTAAAGTAGACAGGGTAAAAGGAGCGGCCAAATTTTAATATATGGTACATGCTTAAATGGTAATGCATTTTAAATATTGTCGCAAAATTATAATATTTACTTTTATAAATATTAATTCTTATGCTATGTCACGCCTAGTACGAGTCATGACGTCAACAAAAATTTTTATTCTAAATCTTTTACTTTCCGATCAATCAAATTGTGGAATTCCCTTCCTGTCGTGATTTGTGGCAGCCCTTCTTTACCTACTTTTAAGAAAAGATTGAAGGAACATTACTTATCGTTGACACAATAACATATTTTATCATACTAACATATTTTAATAATTATAATTATACCTGTTTTATTTTTTACACACATTATTATTATATTTTGGCGGAAATTTCTTACCATCAGGAAATCCGTCTGCTTGTTTGCCTTCCAATGTCATAAGAAAATGGATTTTTTTGCATCCCTCTGCTGTTATTGAAGCTTTTGTACTACTTGGTATGGTGCTGAAGTTCAATTTTAAACCGAAAGTACATACATATTATTATATTTAAGTCGCATTTAAGTTCCTCCATTTCAAAACTTCATTTGAGAAGTTGTGGCTTTGCCTCTCCTACTTTTAACCGATCAAGAAAAGAGGAGGTTTTCAATTCGACTGTTTGTTATTTTGTATGTTTGTTAAGAAAATGTCTTGATGATGATACAATGCAATACCTATTTGTTAATATTTCATACCATATATTGATAGGGCTATTTTCAAAAGCAAAAAAACCTTAAATTATCTTTTGAAAAAAGAATTATCGAATCGTGACGTACGCAATGAAATAGATGGATTCGGTTTTTGCACCTTTGCAACGCTTAATTATTATTATGTATACAAATAACTTACTTATTGGAAACGAATTCGGGTTTTTGCAGTTTTACTGTACCAAAATTATATAATTATTCACTAAAATTTAAACTGATATAAATATTCTCATGAAAACAATGTCAGAGTTGGTTCATCATCATCATCATCATCATTTCAGCCATAGGACGTCCACTGCTGAACATAGGCCTCCCCCATTGACTTCCACTTCGGCCGGATGGAAGCGGCCTGCATCCAACGAGACCCCGCGACCCTCATAAGGTCGTCGGTCCATCTCGTGGGTGGCCGTCCTATGCTTCGCTTGCCGGTACGTGGTCTCCACTCGAGAACTTTTCTGCCCCAACGGCCATCAGTTCTTCGCGCTATGTGCCCCGCCCACTGCCACTTCAGCTTGCTAACCCGGCTGGCTATGTCGGTGACTTTCGTTCGCCTGCGGATCTCCTCATTTCTGAATCGATCTCGCAGGGAAACCCCGAGCATAGCCCGCTCCATAGCTCGCTGTGCAACCTTGAGCTTGTTTATCAGGCCCACAGTAAGAGACCACGTTGGTTATTCCTTAAAATCTTTTTGAGTTTGTAGGCTTTCGGAATAGACCGAACCGAACGGCCACTATCGAGATAATAATAATATTTGTAACTTAACGCAGTGATAATATAACCATATCCTAAACTAACTTGACAAACTAGTATCAGTTTTATTTTTAAAATTCATATTAGGCTTTTTCAGTTACTTTCCAAGTAAATATGGACTATCTAGCTATTTGGTAATTTATATGATATGCAAATAAAAGCTTTTTTTTACATTTGTGATAGCATTCGTAACATACTTTTTTAGCTCTTTATCATAAGCTTCACTTCTATCCGTTCTATTACTACGTGCTTTTACACACTCTTGATCTCTACGCTTCATGAGTGACTTAATATTGTATCTAAATAAAATTATTTAATTTGCAATTTTCCGCCAAAAAATGTGTGTACGTATTATGGCGTAACAAAACAGACAAAATAGTGCGTTAAGAATAAATTGGACTTACCGGAAGCTAAAACTCCCAAATATATCCAGCTCCACACAATACACACCACTAAACTGTTTAATTAGCACCAACAATACATATACTACTAAAAACTCAACGTACGTTTCGCTTCGTAACCGAAGCATCATCAGGAGAAATCGACTGTACTCCACTCAGTATCTGCTCGACCTTCGTATGTATATATATTCGTAGTATATGTATTGTTGGTGCTAATTAAACAGTTTAGTGGTGTGTATTGTGTGGAGCTGGATATATTTGGGAGTTTTAGCTTCCGGTAAGTCCAATTCATTCTTAGCGCACTATTTTGTCTGTTTTGTTACGCCTTAATACGTATACACATTTTTTGGCGGAAAATTGCAAATTAAATAATTTTATTTAGATTTAAGTATGGATTTCCGCAAAGTAACGCCTTCTTCTATCAATTTTAATATTGTATGTTGTCCACGGCAAATCATTTTCGCTAAACGTAATACGTTTTATTTGCGCTAGTGGTACAAAAATAGCTATAAGAGTTGTATTAAGTTTAGTAACAATATTATTAACGTTATTTAAAGAAGCAAGAAATGTCCAATCAATGGTAGCCAAGTAAGGTTCAAGCATAGTACACTCAATATCATTAATTAGTTACCTATCCATGAATCGCTTAGCAGTAGTTTTTGCCTTTATAATATTTGATATTCACATTTAATGAATGCATGAGAACTTAGCTTAGCAAGGTGGTCCATTGCTAATCTTTTGAACTTTATGATCAATCTATTTGCGTTTCGGCTTTGAAATGAGTAGGCGGATATACATGCTGCATAAAGTTTAAGAGACCCTTGTCCCGAAATCATTAGTGCTAAGTAGATTAATATTAAAGTTACCCACCAATATAATATTGTCTAAAGGAGGCATAGAGGAAATGTCATCGCGTAATGCCTCAACGAAGGTTTGATTGCATTGCCAAGAACGGCGAAAAGCAGTACCAACGGCAATATGTTTTCCATTCTTATTTACACCTAAATACATTTGCTCTTTTTTTATGATATTGGAAGGCTAACAAGCAGCCGGATTTCCTGATGGTAAGAAATTCACGCCGCCTAGAGATATCAAAGGTGGTAATGGTGCGTTGCCAACCTGGAGCCGGGATGTTAGGCCTCGAGCAAAAGTAAGTTTACCGGCTACCTTACCCTCCGAACCGGAACACGTCATGACGTTATGGCGGTAGGAATAGGTAAGGCGGTGGTACCAATCCGGGCGAGTCGCTGCTAAACTCTACCACCTAGTCAGAATTCACGGTGTTAGTGACGGTGAGCCTTTGCTCGCCTTTTACGAGCTGCCTGGCAATGAAGGCAGATGGTCTATTCTACAAAGAATCCCGGACCAATACGGGGAAATTTGCTTTATCAATGGATTGATGGGATGTTTAAAAACGCGCGTTATCATGACGTGTCTAATATAAAAACCTACACCTACTACCCCACGAGAACGTAAGGTATGATGCAGCGATACATGTCGCAATGTGTGTCCAGGGACACTAGAGTCTGGACCTGCCTCTTCAGTTCTTAGCCAGGTTTCGTTTACTGCTAAGAGATAGAATAATAATAATAATAATAATAGTAATATCCCTGGACATGTTACACAAATTGAATCTAACCCCAAAGTAAGCAAATTATATGCTTGTTTACTATGCTATGCTTGTAAACGATACTAATACATAGAATTACTTAAATAGATACTAGAATAAATTTAATAAACACCCAGACCCGGAAATGCAGACACCTAAATGTTCATCACACAAATGCCTGCCCCCGTCGAGAATTAAACCCGAGGCTCACGGTTGGTCGGTGTAGTTCGGCGTGTACGCTAGCCACTCGACCAACGAAGCGGTCAAATTATAAGAATAGAAGATAGATTAGTCAATAGAAGATTATATATATTTAAGGCGATGAGCAATTCATTGTTATTGTGGTCTACCAATCTCGGATTTGTCAAACCAACTGTGAAGCGATTAAGTACTGATCATTCTGACATATACAAATGAATAAAATGTGTAATAAAACATTATATCCACTTGTATATGTATAACACTAGCGGCTCTGTATGTGCTTCGCTACGTATATGACCGTATGAATGACATAACACAACAAAAGAAAAAAACAACTGAAAAAGTTTCAATATGACAGCGAAGATTGTGCTGTCATCTGAAAAAAGTTTAAATTTGACTGAAAAATAGCTATTAACAAAATGATCCGCTATTTTTTTAATTTATTTGTTACAAAAATGTGATAAACGAACAACAGCCGGACCGATTTTATGCAAACTTCACATAACCCATCTACTAAATAGTTCGAACAAAGCCTAAATATTTAGTATGTATAAGTAAGCCCATTCTTAAGTTATAAAATTACAACAAAAAGTGGGATTGATTTTTATATGTACAAATTTTCGATCGACAAAAAAAACAAAAAATTAAAAAACCAATTTCTTATACAAAAAATACAAGCTGCATTGCTATAACGTAAACAAAGTATAAAACTGGCTCCCCCTGACCGCAATTGCATTCGCAGGCCGGTGACGTCATAAATCGTACTAGGACATAGAGTGACAAAAAGCGAAACATTTTTGCGGAATGTTTTATGTGAATATTTATAGATGTAAGTATTACAATTTGGTGAAAGCATTTAAAATGAATTACCTTTTACAATCTTATTGAAATTCCTTTCAAAGTAACCCTGTGTGTACATACAACATTCTTACATTGGATAGGCAACATCTCAAAATCCCTTTTCATGCGTAACACAGACCGGTCCACCAAAACGAACTGACATTAATATTATTTTATCGTAATTACTTCTCACTAACACACATCGCTACAAACTGCGTTTGAACAATTGCCATTTTTATGAAACAGAACAAAATGAAACTCCTATTATAATAAACATAGCAATGTAGCTTAAAATAACAATGAAACAAATAATATGAAATTTACAAACAGCAATGAAAACGTATAACAACAGATTATACAGAAGTAATTTAAGTAAATTAAATTTCCTATTTAAATATCATTGCCTATTAATAAAAATGCTTTCTGAATAATTTTGTTATTTAAAGTGATACCTACATGATTAACATAAAAAAGTGATTTTGCTAACATGTTTATCAACTTTTGCCACATTAAATAATATCGGGATTACGCTATTATTTACGGATATAAAATAAGCAAGAATTCTGTTACTATAGAACACGTAAAGTATTGTAGTCTTTGACCACGTCTTCTTTTCTTTCTTTAGGTTTTGGCCTTCACGTTAGTATTTAGCCATTAGTCAAGTAGAATTTTGCATCGAATTTTATACCAATTTCAATTAATTATAATTAGTCATCAGTCATAAGTCGTCAGTAAGTCATGTCAGGCTCTTGGGTAAAGCGGTGGCTCATTACACAAGCTCTGTAATGAGATTTGGCGGCAACGAGGAAATACACGATACGCTAATTTCGTAATGATTATTTCATTTGTGCTCTTTCACTGAACAAAATTCCACCAAAATTGACTAATTTTACTCAATATTAACACGAAATTCAATAATTATAAAAAAACTTCGACCATCTTTTCTCTCGATGGCGCCAAAACTCTACCACGTCTTTTATTGTAAGACATAGACAGCTTATTTCAAACAAAATATAGAACACAGATAACATAAGCGACTCTAGTGGCAATTAAAAACATTTTGGCATAACACAATTTTTAACTTATCAAATGACAATTCATCCAATCTAGTAAGAGGCGATTCTGGTGACAAACCGTGGCTATTGCATAAAGTGATTATGTTAACCACTTGGCAAATCATGAAATCAAAGTTTAACTAAAAATATCGTCACGCCCATATCCCCGAAGAGGTAGGCGGTAGGTAGAGGCACAACCAAGTTGAATGACAGTCACAACATAAATACAAAGTTTCACTGTTACAGCTTTAAAATGACGAATTTCCATATGAACATTCATCCCCTCTTTTTACCCATTATCCCCTATTTTTTGCAACAAAATGTAGCCTATGTTGTTCTTCAGGGTTTACCATCTATTCTATCGCTGTACCAAATTTCATCAAAATCGGTTCACTGGTTTAGGCGTAAAAGCGTAACAGACAGACAGACAGAGTTACTTTCGCATTTATAATATTAGTAGGGATAACTCAAAACCCACTAGTCGATTCATGATAAAACTTATATGTGACCACCATGGATTCATAAACTATCTTTCTAAAAAAGAACCATCAAAATTCTTTAAAGAATTAAAGGTAAAATCGTAAAATGAAAATTGCTTAAAACTAAAACTTTAACTACTTAAAAAAACAAATACACTTTCAAATATTTTGATTTGCTTTGATTAATATTCTATTCTGTTAATTGTATAACGCACATGAAACATTAAAAAGAAAAATTTTGCGTATACACGCTTTCACATTGTGTATTAAAATAGCAACTTAATATAATGCACACTGCGAAAAGAATATTTATTACTTAAATCTAATATTCTCAAACTTCAAATAATGATAAACATTTTAATAATATTCAAACTTCCAAGAAAAACTGAAGTGAAATTCTTTTGAGGAAATTTGTGGAGTGGATATTATCTTTTTTTTTATTCAAGCATAAATCGAAACATGTAATCAAAATTACTTTTTTATCAGTTTATATTACTTTTTTGTTATTATCATAGATATATATGCAAAAATTACCATTTATATTTTATTATTTGAAAAAAAGTATAAAATGCTTGAATAATTTTTGAAAAATTGATTTCAGAAAAAAAAATTAAAAACAAATTATAGACAATTTAATTATTAACAACATTACTCTCTTTAACAATCTTGATAAAGTTGATAGTTTTCAAGATAAATGATACGCAACGCATGAGTTAGAGAGACAGCGATACTTAAGCGACGCATACTTGTGATCGCGCGGAATTAACAATTAAAAAAAGATATAAACAATTAAATTTTTTAAAATCTCTTTTAACAATATTATTGACAATTGTATAGAGAATTAAAAAAAAATATTACTTAGACATTATGTTTTTTTTAACTATATTTTTCATAGGTCGAAAGTATCCAAATTTGAGATTTTTCGAACCTTTAAAAATTCATATCTTTAAAAATATTAACTTTATCATTAAAAGTAATAGGACCTTTTTTATTGGTATTTCAACGAAAAATATGAAAAAAAATTGTCCGGTTGAAAAATAACAATTCCTTGCAATTGTTTAAACAATTTCGGTTTAAACAATATGGCACCGGGTTGCGCCATGACAACATGCATTTATATCATTAGGAGGGCAATTTGAAGAGGATCGCATAAAAAAATTGAGGTCGAATAGTTTTCGGTACTCATGCGCCGGTTCCTCCTACTCTAACTGCGATCATCCAAGATAACGTTGATGCCGTGAATAAGGTAGTTGTGGAAGATCGATATGTAACATATCGCGAAATTCAGGCATCTTTGGGCATTGGTATGATTCAGATAAAAATAATATTGCATGAATAATAATACATTTTTTCCTAAAACTCTTATTTCTTTTGTGTTATTTCACATGTGTACAATAAAGAATTATTATTATTATTAATAATAATAATTAGGTGTTTGGAGGGGAATAAAAATGAATCTGCAGGATCTGAAGAGTTGAGCAGATCTGTTCAACTTGGTAGTAAAAAATTATACAAATTATTTGTCGATTCCACTGCTAACTGAATTCAACGCACAAACCAAATCTTCATCTGGTAACAGAAAACAGACAATGTTTCAAAATGTGTATTTAATACGGTTATAGTTCTTTTACGGTTTATAGTTAAATGTAGTAAAATGAATTCTGTGCAGTTAAGATGTTTAAAAAAATAGATGCATGCGACTGAAAAATAGGCATTTTTAGAATTTTTTTTAGCTTTAAGACTAGGCGTAGAATGAACTGAACCGATTGTAACAAAATTAGGCAAGTACAGTACAAAATGTCAGGACACGTGACCTGATCAAATATTCGTAAGACGGATGGAGAGTAAACAGACGGCGCGGCGTAGGAGAAAAAGTATCCCCTACCTTTCTACTGCGTGACGAAAATGTATTCCTTCGCCTGCTGTTTCGTTTAGACGGTGCAAGGCGCTTGCGCAATTGTACGTATTGTCATGTTTGTATACGATAACGCAATAAATGAATATTGTACTATACCACATAAATGATAGTACTTTTATAGTGATAATGAAAGCAATTCGTGCAAAATTATTCCCTAACCATTCCTAAATATCAAAAGTACACAAAGTTAATATTCAAGTTTTCACTTCTGGCCGGCACCCCCGGAATGCAACCCGTTGCTTTTTTTATCCCTTAATTGCGGCGGTCCCAATGAGAGGTAACACTTAA
>NJDD01000374.1:200922-211961 GCA_002245505.1 Calephelis nemesis
GATCCCGACCAACTTTTTTTTAATTAGAAAATTGGAAAAATCCAATTTTCTTTTTGTTGGCCGACCCGGGTTTCGAACCCGAGACCTCATGCAGTCAAGTCCAACACTCGGACCACTAGACCACAGAGGCGACTTAAGTATAAGAATTAAGTTTAAGAATATAGAAATGAAATAAAGTAAAATAGAAATAATTTTATAAAATATTTTATTATTCATTTAAAATGTTTGTCAAAAAACGCTTTTAAATCAGCCAGCCCTGGTTCGTTGATTTTTTTATAAAAATCTAGTTCAGAACATCTTCTTAGCCATCCAGATAAGTTGGGATACCTGTAAAATAACATGAAATTTAAGATAACACCTTATTATTTTTTTAAAATATTTGCTCATAACAGTATGGTAAAGCATTATGTTGGCATGACTAAGTACTTCATAACAAGATTTTATTACACACAAAAAAATAATTGTCCCTCTGTTTTCAGCGGCAATTAAAATAAAAATAATTGACTTATTGTGGTTAAAGACCTGCTACAAATTGAGTTTTTAATGATTTTTATGATATTTCCTCGTGTTGGTTAGGTCTTCTTTGCAGAATAGACCATCTGTCTTCCTGTGAGGCAGCTACAGGCGAGCATAGGCTTACCGTCACTAACACAGTGACATCTGTCTAGGTTGTAGAGTTTTGCAGCGACTCACCCGGATTGGTACTTCCGCCTTACCTATTCCTGCTGCCGTAACGTCATGACATGATCCGGTGCGGAGGGTAAAGTAGCCGGTAAACTTACTTTTGCTCGAGGCCTAACATCCTGGTCAGGTTGGCAACGCACTATTACCACTTTTGATGTCTCTAGGCGTCTTGAATTTCATACCATCAGGAAATCCGTCTGCTTGAGGTGAGGTTTTCAATGCAAATATTTTGTATGAATCATATAATTTACTTCGTTTTTTATCTGGCCAGTTATAATAAATAAATTGTAACGCAATACAAAATTAGTAATGAATGAACTAATTAAAAATTAAAATTATCGTTGAAACTACTTAAGAAAAAGCAGACAACAGCTGTTAAATTTAAGAATGCGCTAGCTGTTGTACGCTTTAAGAAAACATATTCTTATTTAAATTTTTAATTACATTAATTTTGAATCCCTCCCAAAACATAAATGTGAAAGGCTGCCAAGTTCGATAATATGGGATTGCTTCGCCTATAAAAGAAGTGAGATCAAAAGAAGTACCAAGTTCCTTACACATACCACAGTTAAAAATAGTTACAGGAATGCACACTTGATTTTCCGCAGTTTGAAAAGTAGATTCTGAATAAATATCATATTAAATACCTAAAATTCTAATAGTTACAGGAACGCGAACCTGCTTTTTCAGCAGTTTCCTGATAATTTTTTTATTTTTTTCTGTACTTTTTAATGACGTTACTTGGCAAGTTTTAATAAAATATTATATACTTGACACATAGCGTTTAGTAGGTTTATAACAATGTGTGTGAAAACTTGCTTGAACTACAATAGGTATATTAATGAAATGTTGTAATTTAGATAATTAAAGAGGTCTTAATAGATACTAGAAATTTCATATGCGTAGATAAAATAGATTTTGAGTTAAGGGGGGTCGAATATGGCCCGAAATGGTTCAAGTATTATAATAACCCACGGCCGGTATGTCGCTTTTGTTTTGCTCGAACTTGGTGGACACACTGCCTTGTGTCTAGATCTTTAATTATACTTAAGGGAATCAGAATGTCAATAACTCTTTTTCCTGCAACTTTCAGTTATTTGAATATAAAAGAAATTATATGCTTGTGTTATGGTAGTCAACGATTATAATACATAGAAACACTTTAATAGGTACCAAAATAAATTTAACAAAAAGCCATCGCCGGAAATGCAGACATCACGGTTCATGGTTAGTCGATATAGATGTGTACACTAGCCACTCGTCCACCGAGGTCAAAAAAGTGGACGGTTAAAAGGAGACATTCGAAATACATAAAAGTATTTGTATTTTTTCCCCGTGTTGGTCCGGGCCCCTTTGCAGAATAGACCATCTGCCTTTCTTGCCAGGCAGCTCGTAAAAGGCAAGCATAGTCTTATCATCACTAACACCGTGACATATGACTAGGTGGTAGAGTTTGGCAGCGACTCGCCCGGATTGGTACCACCGCCTTACCTATTAATGCCGCCATAACGTCATGACGTGTTCCGGTTCGGAGTGTAAGGTAGCCGGTGTCTTTGGTGTCTCTAGGCGGCGTGAATTTCTTACCATCAGGAAATCCGTCTTCTTGTTTGCCTTCTAATATAATACCTCCCTGGCAGCCTATCATTGCCAACCACCACCGTCTCGACATGTCAATAAAAAAAATCAGTATTTACTTACTTATATTCATCAATTTTCACCCCTAAATTCGCCGAGCTGATGGAAGTCATGCAGCAGATATCAGCCAAAGTGAGCTCATCTCCTGCTAACCACGGAGAATCAGCTAAAAACTTCTCCATAAATTCGTAACCAGCTTGTATATTCTTCTTGACATCAGATCGCATTTCTTTTGCATTGTCCAGAAGTATTGATTTCTGGATAATATAAAATTAGAAAGTTAAAGAGATTTAAATATGTGTAATATTGTATATTAAAATGACACAGTTTTTGCCCGCGACTTTGCGTGCTACTAAGATTTTCCATTTAAAAAAACGACAGGTTGCACTCCGGGAGTGCCAGCAGAAGTGAAAACTTGAATATTAACGTTGTGCATTTTTGATATTTTGAAATGGTTAGGGAATAACTTTTCATGAATTGATTTTATTATCAGTATGAAAGTGCTATCATTTACGTGACAGAATACAATATTAATTTGTTGTGCTATCGTATACAAACGTGACACCACGAACATTTACGCAAGCGCCCTGCGCCGTGAAAAAAAAAGAGCGTAACGCCTTCTTCGATTTCACATCAAAAAAGTATCATCATGTCCATATCCCAGTAGGTATAGTCAGAGGCGCAACCCACAACTAATCGAAAAAACTAAGTCCCACAATGTGATAGGTGGCAAGCCTATCGTCAACCGGTCTCTTATCCAATCCCGGGCAACGTTATTTTATAAATTCTATTCTTAAATTCTTATTGGTAGATTTAATCGTTCCCGATGAAGAAACGAAAAAGTATTTAAATGTACACATTTATAATAGTAGTAGGTATAATATAGTATTTAATTTTGTCATATCAATAATGTCGTCTTTTGTTTCTATATATGACACTAACTGTCTAACTAACTAACACTCTGTTCCTATTGTAAAAACTTTCCCCAGTGTAAGTCCGGGCTTCTTCGCAGAATAGACCATCTGCCTTTCTATACCAGGCAGCTCGTAAAAGGCGAGCATAGGTTTACCGTCACTAACATCGTGACATCTGACTAGGTGGTATAGTCTCGCAGCGACTCGCCCGGATCGGTACCACCGCCTTACTCGTTCCTGCCGCCATAATGTCAGTACTTGCCGTTGATGTATTCTGGTTCGGAGTATAGGGTAGCAGGTAAACTTACTTTAGCTCGAGGCCTGACATCCCGGCCTAGGGTTGGCAACGCACCATTTCCACCTTTAGTGTCTCTAGATGCCGTGAATTTCCTACAATCAGGAAATCCATCTGCTTGTTTGCCTTCCAATTTCATACAAAAATATAAAAGCAGCTTACCACGTTCTCACGGAGTTGTACAAATAATACTCCACTATTAAAATGAAGTCTCTGGTCGATGAGTGCTCTGCGTTTTGGATCAGTCGGGTACAAGGGATGATTTTCTGCATATTTACTGATTAAATAAGTGCAAATAGCGTGACTGAAAAAAAATCAAAAAATATCTATCAGTCGTCAATTACTAATAATAATCCCAAGTAAGACCCAATTTTTAAATTTTCCTCGTGTTGCCCTGACCCCTTTGCAGAATAGACCATCTGCCTTCCTGCCAGGCAGCTCGTAAATGGCGAGCATAGGCTTACCGTCACTAACACCGTAACATCTTACAAGGTTTTAGAGTTTCGCAGTGACTTAACCGGATTGGTACCACCGCCTTACCTATTCCTGTCGCCATGAATTCATGACATGTTCCAGTTTGGAGGGAAAAGTAACCGGTAAACTTAATTTTGGTCGAGGACTAACATCCCAACCTCAGGTTGGCAACGCACCATTCCCACATTTAGTGTTTCTAGGCGGCGTGAATTTCTTACCATCAGGAAATCCGTCTGCTTGTTTGCCTTCCAATATCATAAAAAATGTTTAAATAAAACTTCAATAAGCCAAATAATTTTCCTTACCTTTCACAAATAACAAAATCGTCGTCAGTCATCGTCGGCACAGTATGTTGAGGATTAAGCTGCAAATAAAAAAAAAATATATTTTTTAAAGAACTAGCCAACCTAGCGAACTTCGTATCGCTTGCCAATGACAGCTACTAACAGTTTGTTCGGATTAAAGCGTTGTTTTTCACCCTTTTTCCTGCAATTTTCCTAGTTTTTCTTTTTGCTTCCTTTTGCATAACAGAAGAAAAAAAAGGTTAGTTAAACCAGTCAATCCATTCAGGCGTGATACCATGACCACGCAAAATGACCACGGACTTCGATCCACCCGTTCAGTTTGCATGAGAAGAAGTTAGAATGTTTAGAATGTCTGTCATTTAAAACGCAACAAAAAGTAAAACATAAAATAATAATAATTAAAATACGTGCTTAATTACATACTATTCATACAAACGTACACTTAAAAGACTTATGAAATCCTTTAACCCTGTGGATATATAAAGGCACAGCCTCATTTTTTCATTTCCTTCCCTTTTTATTGTAATTTAAATACCATAATAGAACCATGATCTCTGTAATATCCTTTAATTTTTCTAATATCAGTAAATTTAATAAGATAAATAAATCGAATAGACTCATCTAGTATTTTATACTTGTGATCTGTGACCGGCCGAGACTAATAACTCGTTTCGGACAAGTAAACGCCAAATTTTTAGGAGTACCTTCATATTTTTAAGTAATGTAACTATGTTAAAATATGAAACGAAAAAGTGTTTTATTGTAAATTACTGTTACTCATATTCGGGGTTTTATGTTCTACCAAATCGGTTTAGCAGTTCTCGAGGTATAAATATTGAAACTAACACATCTTTCTTTTGAATATATAGATTAAAATTATATATCTTTATGATCCCTGTAATAAATCGGATTCTACTTTTCAATCTGATAGAAAATTGCTTGCTTAACTTGCCCGGGTACTACCTACTACTATTTATGGTACATTTGGCACTGTCATGACCCAGTCTCTAGAGTATGGTAATTGGTATACTTGCGCGTTATAGCCTCACACTGCTTCCATAGCCATACCATAGGACAGCAAAGCAATGATATCTATGAAATGAAAACGAAATAACTAAAAACTGTTTTTTATAGACAATAAGTGAAATAAGAAAAAAAGAACGTTTATAAAACGAAATAAAATATAGTAATTTATTAACAAGAAACTTTGAACAACACATATTTTGTAGATGATGTCACGAATCACGAAGATGAGTACGGAGAAGCACACGGCTCCGGTTGAGGTCTCATAAGGACAACTTATATACACCGTACAAGTTGCAGATGCGTTGCTGTCCTCTAGTTGGTGTTTTGGGGCAGTTATCAAGTCTAAGTCCAAATTTATTTTGTTCTTTGAAACAACTATTGCAAATGAAATGCAACACTTATCTTATGAACGAAAATACAAGCGAAACTGATTTTAAGTATATTAGCTCAAGAATCATTTAAAAACCAAAAGTCAAACCGATGTACCTTCAGAAAGTCCTCGGAAAACTGCTCCATATTAAAAAAGTCGACATCTACAAATTTGACATCAGTGAGGCCCAACTGATCCATCACAATCATCACAGCACGCGCCGGTGGACTGGCATCTAATTTGTATAATGTTAGCACCATGTTGCACACTGAAAAAAAAAGAAAAACTATTCAAAATGTGTTGGCATCACCAAAATAAAATGAAACACTTTAATGAGAATTAAAAATCAAACTAATCTCATAAGTGAAGTTTTTTTTGAATGACTAATGTTTTTAGAGTGCTCAGCATGAGAGAGCATTATTTCTGTAGAAGGGTTTTCAACCGAACCTTTTTGATATTAGGGAGAATATTTAACAATTTCTTATAGTGGAATATAGTTTTATGAAAAAAAATGGAGAGAATAAGCATTTTTAACATAATATTTAACCTACAGCGTCCGTTTTCTCATTCAAGTGAAATATATTGAAATAAAGTCACAGCAGGTGCTTATTTCTAAATATTAAATTCTACATATTGCTGACTAGAATATTCAATGAATCATGGATGCAAGATACACCGGAGGACTGAGGAGACGCGTTCGTGTTTTATAGTCAACACTATCATAATATCTGATATTTAAACTCATTTTAGAATTAAATTTTAAAATTTGTTCAAAATAATATTTTAATTATTTAATATTGAAATGTTGCTCGGGATAGGCTTTCCACCTGTCACATTGTGGGGCTTAGTTTCTTCGGCTAGTCGTGAGTGCCCTGGTTGTGCCTCTGCCTTCCCCTTCGTGGACATGGGCGTGAAGATGCCTGCTTAATATTTGTCCAGATGGCACAACATACCACTTTGTTCTATAATTAATATACTCAAAAAAGGGGAGAACGAAGAAAGGAAATGAATTATCAATTTGTTTGTTAGGTGAGTATGCAGACAATAACGAACATAGTTTGATTGTCTTTAAGGAAAATATGAGACCACATTAGAATCGTGACTTAATTTTAGAAAAAGGAAAAGGGTTAAAAGTAATTTATCTTTGAAATTATTTTTATCAAATTGTTAAGCTTACTAAACATATAAATAAATAAAATATTAAAAATACAAATAAATTTTGCGATTTATTGTAATAAATTGTAATAAATGTTGTATGCTTAAATATCTTTGTAACAACTTTTTAATACACATAATTCGCAAACAAATAATTTTTCATTTTTAATTTCATTTTTTATGATTAATAAAAAAATTCGAAAATATAGAATCTCGACTTGGCAATGAAGCTGAAGAAGTTTCTTGAAGTTTCATTGAGGTTAAATTAATAATGATGTGTTAATTACTTATTTAATTACATGTCGGTATCAACACCACAGCTATTTTTATTTTGTTGCCTCCACACTTCATCCTTCCAGTATTTTTAAGAAGCAGTTCCTAAGAGCATCAATTTTTTAACACAAACACTATCACGGTAATGGTCATGGTTGCGATGGCAGTGGACTAAGTGGATTTACAAATCGCAATGTTGTCAGTTCTCCGTGCTGTGTAGTTTCGGTTTTGGATTACATGGTATCTGGTAAACTTACGCTAGATGTTCATAACATAGCGGCCCGCACCTGCTTCCACGGTTTAAAAATATGCATATAAACCTTCCTCTTCAATCACTTTATCTATTAAAAAACCGCACCAAAATACGTTGCGTAGTTTGAAAGATTTAAGCATACAGAGGAAGCGACTTTGTTTTATACTATTTAGTGATTAGATTAGCAACGGCTATTAACTCAAAGCTTACAATGTTATTCATAAGTATATAAGTAAAACAGTACAAGTGTTTCTTTCTTTAAAAATGTGAATATTTGGAAGTTTTACTAAGTGCCGACGATGGAAAATATCAAATATCTTACAATGTTAGTTTACTACGTTCTCTAATCGACATTAAAAAAAAGAGGAGCTTAAATGCTCGCCGCCAATGTTTTCGTATGTGATTCGATTTGTCCGCCACTCGTAAACCGATTAAAAATCCTGTTTTTATTTGAAATCGTCTACTTTAAATGTCTGGATATGATGATAGACTCCTACGATAAAACAAGAGAAATATTAAATTTTTAACCGACTCAAGAAAGAGGAAACTCTCAAATCTACTGCTTTTTTTGTTTGTTACTAGATGATGATAGAATCCTTAGGAAAAAGAGGAAAATATTACATATTTTATTAATTGACTCCAAAAAAAGGAAGTTATCAATTCAGCTGCTTTTTTCGAATATTATTACTATACTTATATTATTATATGATTGGATTAATATATTATATAATATACTCGGCCTACGAAGAATTTTTTTCACGGTCAATCTTTTGAAAGATTGAAGAGAAGAAAAGAAGAAGAGAAAAAAAAATTCAAGGTGGTTTGTAGATCTTTACCAAAACTTTAATAGGAATTTGTTTGATTCTATATAGACAGCAGTTTTTGATAAATAGGTAAACCACATTTTCGAAAACCACAAATATGAATTTTTAAATTATTCAAATTGTCTATGATAAACGAAAGTATATTTTAAAAGTAAAAAAAATGTAAATATGGTATTTTAGGTACATTATTAATGGCGCTACTCGTATACTCGTAGTATAACATGTCGCCTCTGTGTCTAGCGGTGGGTGTTGGATTTGACTTCATGAACTCGCAGGTTGGTCAAGAAAAATGAAATGTGTTTTCCTATTTTCTAATAAAAACAACTTTGCCTGGGATTGGTTTTGTGTCCAATATACGATAGGCTTTGCCACCCATTACATGGGGAATTTAATTTCTTCAGCTAGTCGTGGGTGCTGTGTCGGTGAATGATGTACCTATAGTTATTTTTATTTAATTATTTTTAACCATTGTAAAGAGGAGCTGGTTAACAGATGTAAAATAAGCCTTTATTTTGCTAATTCCGCGTAAGCAGTGTAACTGTTTTGGCAAATAATCCTCCAAACGACACAGAATGTGACAAGCCTAACTGACGCTCCCACCACCCACCTCCGCGACCAGAACACGAATGTAGGAAGAGCTCGGGAAACAATATAAATTGTCACGTTCTTCACATGTGACAACCCTACCTAAAGTTCCCACCTCCCATCACCGTGACCAGATCACAAATAGAGTCCGAAAAGATAAAAGTTACTTTGCTTACGCGGAATTAGCAAAATAAAGGCTTATTTTACATCTGTTATAATGGATTTCCGCAAAGTAACGCCTGATTCAATAAAAAATAAAATATAAAGGAGCTGGTTATATTATGTTCGACTCTTACATTTTTTTTATTTCTGAAGCGAATATAAAATCTGAGGTGGTCCCATTGTCGTCAAGTCTGGATCTGGTGATGGAACCTTAAAGAAATCGAGGAAAATACTCAATTTGTGTGTACATGGATGATTTAGTTATTGAAATCAAAGTCGGTTCTTAGTCTTAATTACTGTATTTAATTTCAGATATTGAAACGAACTTCGTCTTTTAATTATTTGGCCTCTTAGTACAAATTTTAAGATTTGACTCTTTTGTCAAAACCTCTTGTGAGCTGTTTTTTAACTAAATTAGTGTTTTCTACCTTTAAGATAAACCTAATCCGTCTTGTTAATAAACAAGAACTAACGAAGGAGTAATATTAAGTTTATAATATAGTCTGTATAGCATTGTAATAAAGACTATAATACCAGGTTTAAGCATGGCGTACTTTACACCGTGTTTATTAATAAGATGGAATATGTTCAATAATTGCTCTAACCGTCTTATTCAGAAATTTGGACTAACGTAGAGGTAAAATTAAGTTGATGTTATACATACTTTTTTTATGATATCGGAAGGCAAACAAGCAGACGGATTTACTTATGGTAAGAAATTCTCGCCGCCTAGAGACACCAAAGGTGGTAATGGTGCGCTGCCAACCAGAGGCCGGGATGTTAGGCCTGGAGCAAAAGTAAGTTAAACGGCTACCTTACCCTCCGTACCGGAACACGTCATGACGTTTTTGGCGGTAGGAATAGGTAAGGCGGTGGTACCAATCCGGGTGAGTCGCTGCGAAACTCTACCACCTAGTATTTTACATTGTATTACATTGTAATAAAGACTGTAATACCAGGTTGACCCTTGGAGTACTTTACTCCTTGTTTAATAAAAAAAACTGTTGAAGTGTATTACTAATAAAAGTAAACGAATAACCAAGGAAAGGGAAAAATAAATTTTAATGTAGTCATTGTACCTTTACCTTGATACTCAAAAAAAAAACTAAACTCCAAAAACTTAGTGTTTTCGGCTAGTTGTGTGCCCTGGTTGTGCCTATTTCTTCGGGGATATTGTCGTGGAGATACTGTAAACTCAAAAATCGTTCCGTCACGATTAAAATTTTAGTTTGAGTGAAGTTGAATGGAAAAGCTTTTAGTTTTTATAGATGGCAATTACTTTGAAGTGTTTATGTTTCATTAACTTTTATAACTATTTTTTTATTACATAAAAAACATATTTATAATATTTACATTAAATAGCAATAATAATAAATGTACCTGTACAAATTATAATTAATTATGTAATATATAATATAAATTATATATGACATCAAATATAAAAAAAATAAAACCTCAGTTGTAAAATACCAGTTAATAGTCGAAAAAATCCATGCTAATAATATTATAAATGCGAATGAAAGCTTGTTTGTTACATTTGCAGGCGAAAAATTTTAAACTAGTCATCTTGAATCTTTGTGCACATACGAGTATTTTAGTAAGTATTAAAATTGAAGGGGTTTGAGTTCGGGAATAGTTTAACTAACAAATACGTGCTTTGACGTAAATGAATTTTAAACATTGGGAGCATTATTTTCAATTCTGCTAAAGAAAATCATCCCAAATAAGGCGCTTGTTAAAAGTTAAAAGAGTTTTTGGCGATATAATCCATTTTTATATTTCAACTGATATAGTTATGATATTTTATGAAGGCTTAATTAACAATGAATGTTTTTTGTACTAGTGATCTCAACATCTTTGTCAGTTAGACCGTTTTAAGACTGAATATCTCAACATATAATGCGATTCTTGTTATTTTGAAAAGGGCAATAGATAGATTATTTCTTTCTGAATCCAACACACACATACATACATAAATATCTTCACGCCAAGTCCCTTACGGGGTAGGCAGAGAGTATCGAGTGCCAGACCTCACTATCCTGACAAACCTGTCTTGCTTCCTTCACATTCATTACCCTTTTCAT
>NJDD01000374.1:220248-232486 GCA_002245505.1 Calephelis nemesis
ACCACAATGTGGTAGAATATGTTGGAAAGCTTAAATAATTTTGTAACAACTTCAACACGCATATTCCGCAAATAAATATATTTTCTTTCTTTCTTTTCTTCTTTCTTTCTTAGTAAGATCTATATCCTTTGCTGTACCACGGACTATACACAAACGAGAGATACGAGCTGGTCATTTGTTTGCCGTGGGTATTTGCCGCACAAACGCTGGCCGTCGCATTCCTACTAATCGTATGGTTGAAACTATATATACAAGTTTTAGTATGATTTATATTTTATCGTATGATCGGCTATTTATAGAAAAATAAAACAAGGTGAAATATATTTGTAATACTTATTCCAACTGTACCGATATTTATATTTTTTTATTGTAATTAACAACTTAGATATAAGTTTTATGAAATGAAATATTTGATATTTTTAGCTTTTGTAATTTATATTTTTTGCATGCAATCAATAATTTTTATAACTGTTATATGAATTTTTAACTTTATTTTTTTTGCTTTATATAATATTGAAATAATAATCTGTGAATAGCATTGTTGGCTACATTATTACTAAATATATTTTGTAATTTATGAAAAATTAAGTTCGATAATGTAAGCTGTTGGCTATTTCTAAATAAAGAAAATAAAAGTGCTTATTTGGTCTTATTAAAATGAAACTCGCTGAGTTGATATTCGATTTTTTTCGAGTATATTGGCATATAAAGTGCCTATAATAGTAAATAGTAAAAGTGTAATAGTAGTGCATATAATCTGGATACCAGATGATTTTCAAAAACAATATTTTTTTTTATTTAAAATGTTTATCAAGAAATGCTTTTAAATCAGCCAGCCCTGGCTCGTTCCATTTTTTGTAAAAATCTTGTTCAGAACATCTTTTCAGCCAATCAGCTAGGTTGGGGTATCTGAAATAAAAAAGAAACTTAAAATTTGACATATTAATTATTTTAAGGAAGAAATTTGCAAATGCCTAAAAAAAATTAACTTCTGTCATAATTTCTGTGATCATAAATTATGACTAGAAGCCTTAGTCACTATTGAGCATAATGCACAGCATTGTGTATTTTGACATATTTTTTTAATTTCAGTCAAAATTGGAACTGAACCTATATCGACCTATTTGATAAATCGCCTCTGTAGTCTAGCGGTTCATGTGTCGGACTTGACTGCATGAGGTCCCAGGATCAAATACCGGGTCGGGCAACAAAAAGAAAATTTCAATTTTCTTATAAAAAAATTTGCCAGGATTAGGTATATCCCCAGTGGGCGATAGGCTTGCCACCTAAAACATTATGGAACTTAGTATCTTCGGCTACTCGTGGGTGCCCCGGTTGTTCCTCTGCCTACCTTTTCGGGAATATGGGCATGAAGATAATTTTTGTTTCATAAAACGTCATTCCACTGACGATTTCTGAAATGTGATCACCGAAAAAAATATTTCTACAACTGCACTTGTTTATTACGTTATTGCTATTGCTACTTTCTTACTAAAATTCTAAATCGAAAATTCTCGATGTCACGGCAGCTGCCTGGCAGAAAGGCATATGGTCTACTCTGCAAAGGAGTCCGGACCAACTAAGTTTACTTGGTATCCCTAACTCAAGCCGTCTTATCAATAAACATAGACCAAAGTAAGAGCAAAGTTAGTTTCTCATTATAGTCTGCATCAGAGTGTAATAAAGACTATAATACAATATTGAACCTAAGTACTTTAGTCTATTTATTAATATGACGGTTTGTGTCTCCAAGGGATATGTATTTCTCCTCATAAGAAAATCTGTCACTTTGTTTTTCTCTGCTGTAAACAGTGACTTATCAATTTTGCAAGCCAAGAAAGTCACAACTCGAATCTAATTTAGAACAGTCTCCAAATCTAACAAAACAAGTGGTCGCCCGTTGGTGGAAATTCGACCATAACACATGCTAATATCTTGTTGATAAGAATGCCATCTTCCTTTCTCAAGACCAACTACTTTGTTTCCAGACGGTATGGTGCGCCATCTGTGATCTTTTATCGCTATCATCAGTATATTTGTTTGTGTGTGTCAAATGCATGGTAGTGTGGGTAAAATTTTATTAACTGAACTAATGTACATTCGTGAAAAATATTACCGTTCTGCACATGTACACCATGTTGTGTAGAAGAACACATAATCTAGAAGTGTGCCAAATTTTATGTTCCTGCGTCCACGCAATTTTCGTAAAAAGGGGTCCAAAGCATTGGTATCATGTATTAATATACAGATATTTCCCTCCAAAGACAGCCAAGGTTATATTCAAGTGGTCATGTTTATAGGAGAGAAAGATAACTAAAGCTGGATTCAAGTGGTCAAATTTATAGGAGATAAAGATGACCAAGAGTAAATTCATGTGGTCATGTCCATAGGAGTGAAAGATAGCCAAGGGATAGCATAAGTGGTCATGTTTACAGGAGAGAAAGCCGAGGGTGGTTCCAATTGGTTCTGTTAAAAGAAGATAAACATAGCCAATGGTGGATCCAAGTGGTCACTGCTCAAGGGTAGATTTATAGCTCCAATGGTACCTTAATACCCTTGCCTATAAAAACGTTTCTCTAAAAACTAGTAAATATTCGTAATATAAACACAGGAACAGTTTTCACTTACTTATCTTTATCAATTTTTATCCCCACATTTGCCGAGCTGATTGAAGCCACGCAGCAGATGTCAGCGACAGTGAGCTCATCCCCTGCCAACCACGGCGAGTTAGCTAAAAACTTCTCCATAAATTCGTAAGACTCTTGTATACTTTTCTTGATGTCAGCTCGAATTTCTGTCGCTTTGTCCAGGATTATTGCTTTCTGCATCATATAAAAATTGGTGAATCAAGTACACAATCAATAAGTATGTTCATACCCTGAAAAGTAAATCAGAGGTACAGTCAGGGTACCTCATGGTTAACCGAAGACTTTACCCTTTTTTTTATACTTTATACTTTTATTTTTAAATTGGCTGACCTAATCTAAATTTAAGCAAAATTATTAATCATGTAATAAGAACTCTATATACGTCTTAAAAATATCATTAAGATACATTCAGATTTCCGAAGCTTGACGAATATAAAATAAGCGCATAATTTAGTATTACTTTACTACTTAGTCCCAAAATGTGATAAGTAGTAAACCTGTGACTAACTTGTCGTATACCCAATCCCGGGCAACGTTTTTTATTAAAAAATGACACATTTCTGAGTTACCTGGTCCCAGAAACTGAAACTAGTACCTCATGCAGATAATAACAATATCAGACTTCTTGACCACAAGCCACTTGATCATCTATCCAAACTAAATGTTTAGATGTTTTTCTGTTTGTACGTGTTTGAGTACCAGCAAATAAATAAATAATTCTACAATTAACTATAAAAAAACTGACCGTCGTAATGAAGTTAATAATCATGTCGCCTTTGAAACAAAAAGACATGTGGCACTCGGAGACTGGCGCGGTAAAGCTTTTGCATAAACAGGCATAAGTCACCAGATTGCGGGGCGACGAGGAGGATTACGCATGCGCATTGACGCCGATACAATCAATGCCACTTAGAGACGAGTTGCTGAACTAAAGAGACGAGCGTGATCAAAAAGTCATTAAAAGTTACGCTATTCATCGATAGATGGCAAAACTAAAAAGTATCACTGCTGTGCCAGTCGGAGTGGAGGGCGTTAAGTTATTTTAGTTACGGAATTTCTGGATTCGGTCTCCACGCTCAAGGCCCGCGATAGAAGCTATGCAATAGCTCAAAAATCTATCCACATAGAACTCGCTCCATCAATCCAGACAGACAGACAGACAGACACACACACACACACACACAGAGACAGACACACACACGCACAAAGCACACGCACACGCACACGCACACGCACACGCACACGCGCACGCGCACGCGCACGCGCACGCGCACACACACACACACACACACACACACACACATACACACACACTTCAAACTTATGACATTCCTATTTTTGTGTTGGGGATTAAAAAAGTAACTTACTGAATTTTCACGGAGTGGTGGAAATAATACTCCGCTATTAAAATGAAGTCTCTGGTTAACGACTGCTCTGCGTTTTGGATCAGTCGGGTACAAGGAATCATTTTCCGCATATTTACTGATCAAATATATGCAAATTGCATGACTGAAAAATAAACAATAAATAAATATATCTTGCTTTAATAACACAAACTGATTGAGTCGAAAAACTAATTCATAATATTCTTATTCAGGGTGAATGCGAACCGAGAAAGTGAACGGAAAGTCGGTACTCATTACTATCGTCTTCATTCGTCAATTCATTATTTTAAACTATAGAATAATAATTCATAAATAAATAAATATCCCTGGACAAAATCACACAAATTGAATCTAACCTCAAAGTAAGCAAATTATACGCTTGTGTTATGGGTGTTAGTCAATGATTCTAATACATAGAATTACTTAAATAGATACCAGAATAAATTTAATAAACACCCAGACCCGGAAATGCAGATATCTAAATGTTCATCACACAAATATCTGCCCCCGTCGGGAATCGAACCCGAGCCTCGCGGTTGGTCGATGTAGTTAGGGTGTACGCTAGCCACTCGACCAACGAGGCGGTCATAGAAAACAGGGTATTTTTTAGACAGTGAGTATTTTGTGATACATAACATATCTGGCCGGTCTATGCAAGGTCTTTCAAAGAATCCTTTTTGTATATATTATAGTCTGATAAGTTAAAAACGAAGGTGTTTTTTTATAATGTTCATGCACTGACAACCCTAATGATCCCGTGCACGTCTAGCGACAAGCAACATTTGAAAACGGTAATTGTAAAATAGTAAAGTAATAATCAAATTACAGTTATATTTTCCTAATATTTCAAAGATTTATACTTATAAAAAACATTTTTTTCCTAACATTTATGTGCTATGTAACGTAGTTTAAATAAAAAAATCAAATAGTTCTCTTTACATTTCTTATGCATTGCTACTGACTTATTACTAGATAGATACATCTTTATATATATAATTCTTCTGTGAGTGTGTATGTCACTGAACTCCTTCTAGACGGCTGGACCGATGTTGATGAAAGTTTTTGTGCGTGTTCAAGGGAATTCGAGAATGGTTTAGATTCACAATTTGGTCTCCTGGAAAATGTTTTTTTAATTATTTTTTAATAATAAGTCGTTGTTGATTTTGGAATGTTTCACATCGGATCCGACAGACTGCGCTACTGTCAAAGCATTAATGTCAAGCGATACGAAGTTTGCTGGGTCAGCTAGTATTATTATAAGATTCACCATTCAAATTGAATTTATCGTTGAAAGCCTGAATTTAATGAGGAAAACGATAGCGTAACCTTTTACCTATATCTATATTCTATCTTATATATAAAAGAAAGTCGTATTACTTACACTATTTATAACTCAAAAACGGTTGAACCGATTTGCCTGAAAACTAGTGGGGAGATAGCTTTGAACCAGCAGACTGATATAATATATAGCAGACTGAAAAACAACATTTTAATTTTTCCAATATGAACGGTGGAATAATGTTCGCCGGAGCAGCTAATGCTTATATGCAATTTGGTATCTTAAGTTATTATGCAATACAATATTTTATCATTGTTATTAAGGCCCTATACTTAGTCAACCAGAGGAGCCAATAGCCGCACTCCGCCGTTCCATGATTACTATGAAATGTTGCGCTCTAAAGTAAATGTCTTAAGCGACAAATCACTATTTTTGACACTATAAAAGTAATTTGAAAAAAACTATAAAAACTGAAACACTTATCTTTTAGGTATAGTACTTATCTATGTTTACGTTAAATCTGGTGTCGATATTTTTACAATTGAAGTAGACAGTTGGGTTATCCTTTAAAAAAGGGTTAACTTTTTGATTTTTTTCTATCGAGCAAAGTGAAATCAATCATGCTTTGTAAACACTAGTCTTATAAAACATATTAATGTTAATCTTGTGTATTTTTGTCACCAAGATCCGTGATTGCTTTGTATGAAAAAAACATTATACTACTGACGTATTTTAGCATACATGGACCCTTAAACGTTGGTAAGCCATATAAATAAAAAAAAATAAGTTACGTTTATCAAACCTCCACTTTCCGTTTGACGCAGTTTGTTGATTTCGCCCTGTACTCATATAAAAAATATTCCTGTTTTTCGTTATTTCGTTAAATTTATATAGTCAATATTTTAGTCTTGTTTGAATACTTTACGCATTTTTAGAACGTTCTAAAATCTTATTTAAATTAATAAGTTATCATTACCTCTCCCAAATAACGAAATCATCGTCAACCAACGTCGGCACAGTATGTTGCGGATTCAACTGCAAATAAAAAAAATGAACATTATAATTTATCCTATTAATATTATAAATGCGAAAGTTTGTATGTATGGATGTATGGATGTTTGTTACTCTTTCACGCAAAAACTACAAAGCCGATTACGATGAAATTTGTTATGTAGGTAGCTGAAGACCCAGAATAACATACAGGTTACTTTTTATCCCGGAGTTCCCGCGAGATTGGGACTTACGCGGGTGAAACCGCGGGGCGCAGCTAGTTATCTATATATTAACTAGCTGCCCGTTCCGGCTTCGCTCGGATGGTAATTTTTTTACCATAAATTGAGATATAAGCTATCTTATCTCCCAAGTTGGATCAACCTGCACATGGTGTGCGAATTTTATTATAATCGGTTAAGTGGTTTAGGAGTCCATTAAGGACAAACATTGTGACACTAGATTTATATATATTAATAAGATATGTGACGCCAAATTTTTGGACCCCTTTTTACGGAAATTGCGCGGACGCAGGAGCATAAAATTTGACACACTTATAGTTTACTAGCAGTTTCACGCAGCTTCGCCTGCGCAACTTGGCTTCTAATATTCTGATTTGGATGAAACAAAGCCTATGTCACAACAATAATGTGGAAACAAACAAAACAAAAACAAAATAATATGAAGTATGATGTGTAGGAGAAGTGCAGAACGCTAATATTCAATAATTAATATAATGCTTATAAAGTACATCAAATCAATAAATAAAACATTACCCACACTACCTTGCATTTGACATACACAAAAACAAATATATTGACGATAACGATAACAGATGGCGCACAAAAAAAATTGGAAACAAAGAAGGTTTCAAAGTACTCAGACATTGCAAATGCATCCTAGTTTATAAGACATCGTGGCTACCATAGAGTCACCAAGAAATTTTGAAAGGAACATGACACTAACATTATGGCGGTAGAAATAAGTAAGGCGTTGGATTACTACTGATGAGTTCCAGCATAGAACTCACCATTGGTTGATCATGGTGGTAATTTTGTGGCGCAATTACCAAACTAATTTAAAGTTATCACTATCTTCTTTCAACGAAAGTTATAGAAAGAGACAAAACTCTTTTAGTGCTGTCAGATTAGTCTGTACACAACATTTCTACTAACGTTTAGTCTATCTCTTTGAAATCGTTGATTAAAAACATCACAACATGTCATGTCTAGACTAATCTGATATGTATTAAATGTTTCTCTTTTGTTTTTGTGTCATTTAAAAAGGTAGCATGCATTTGAAATAAGTTTAGTTTCTGAACAAAAGGCTATTGGTCCTCTCTTACGATCTGCCTAGCAGGAAGACAGGTGGATAGACCAACTATATCTCCATCTATAGTAAAAATCAGGTTAAACCGCGGGTGACGAGTAGCCATAAATTCGAATATATTTGCCAATAAAAGTAATAAAAAAATAATCGAATAAATACCGACATACCTTTACATATTCTGGAGAAAACTGTTGCATACTAAAAAAATCGACATCCACAAATTTGACGTCAGATATCCCCAACTTATCCATCAGCATCATCACAGATCGTGCCGGTGGGCTGAGATTAAATTTGTACAAAGTTAGTACCATGTTTGCAATCTGAAAAAAAAAACTAAACGTTTATCAAAATTGAAAGAAAACTTGAACTTGTTTAACAAAAGAGAGGTTATCTATTTGTATGACAATTAAACAGACTAGTATGTTTATTTTAAATAGATTTTAATGGTCATTTTTTTCAAAATGAAGGTCATGATTTTAAAACTATTCTATATTTTGATCAACTTCTGATAATTGTTGGCAATATCAGTACGAATATTATAAATGTAAAACGCTGTATGTTACGCTTTCACGGCTTAACAGCGAAATCGATTTTGATAAAATTTGAAATCCATATAGTTAAAGATTTGAGATCAAACCTTTGACTATGTAAGGGTAGGTATCTTTACGCCCATATCCCTGAAGATGTAGACACAACCAGGGCACTCAAGGTTTGTTAAAGACACTAAGTCCCACAATGTGATAGGTGGCAAGCCCATCGCCAACCGGGCACGTATCCAACCCCGACCAACGTTATTTTTATTAGAAAATTGAAAATGTATATTTGAATTTTTTTTGCCTGGCCCGAGGATCGAACGCGGTACTTCAAGAAGTCAAGCCCGACGCCGGACCGTTAAATTTGTGCTTTGATAACTGCAACAATTTATAATGTAAATGTATATTGATGGCTCAGACTGTAAACACGCCAGAAAAAATCCTTAAGAGAAATTCTCATCATGTCAATATTCCAGAAGTTACGGTAGATACTTGTAAGTAACTACGTAGCGACATGCTCCCCCAATTCTGATGTTGGAATTTTATAGAAAATAGCTCATAAATATCTTACTAAGTAACAGCAACATGTGTAGGCGCAAGAAACATGTGCTTAAGCAAAGACCTCGAAGGGGGAAGCAATGAGCAAAACTCAAACTCAAATTCAAAATATATTTATTCACATGGATCTATACAAAGATTCTTGTGACGCGTTTATATAATTCTAAAAACTACCACCGGATCGGTGCTCCACCTCGCAATACAGCAGGGGTGCCTACTAAGTAATACACTACCCGATATGCGACAAACGGGACTTAAATCATAATTTAATTAATAAATCCAAACCAGAAGTATCCCTTTGTCAAATTTTGTTAGGTGGAGACCTTAAACAATAGTGGACCTCAGCACAAGGCTACAATACACTGTGAGACAACTCGGTATATCTCTGGAAAAAAGGTTGCTAAGACTTACATACATACATATCTTCACGCCAAGTCCCTTACGGGGTAGGCAGAGAGTATCGAGTGCCAGACCTCACGATCCTGACAAACCTGTCTTGTTTCCTTCACATTCATTACCCTTTTCACACAAACACGCCGGCTTCGGAGACTCGACACCACCCTTGGATAATATCCGATTGATCTGATCGTGAAATGTCAGCCTTGGTCTCCCCGGGTACCTACATCCATCCACATTCGCATTGTATATCTGCTTTGTCAATCTTTCATCTGTCATTCTTTCCACATGACCGAACCAGCGGAGCATGCCCTTTCGCATTTTGACACCAACACTTTTTTTAATCTCACTCTTTCTCGGATCTCACTGTTACGAATGCGGTCAGCGAGCCTTACACCACAGACTTATAAGACTTATATAGTCGAAGAAGCGATAAGCCTATTTAGTGCAGGGCATGGTGGCGCATTCGTTTGCAAAATTGTTATAATTCACAATTTTTTTTTAAAAAGTCCGGGAGGTATCCCTGATCATAAAAGTGTAAGATGACACTTGATATCTTTTGATGTTATTGTTTAAACAACGAAAAATTAAATAAGCAAGAAAAGATGCATTTTTTGCATTCAATTATTTTTTTATATTCTTTACAATGTTTTGAATGAAAAAAGTCCTTACGCCCATTATCGCATCTCCAACCCATTAATTGTTATGATTTTTTTTTAAATTGAAAATTACCAAAAATTCTGATTTTTCGATTTAAATAATATACCATAAAAATTAAAATGCCATGATTTTTTATTTTTTATTAAATACTAGCTGTCCCGGCGAACTTCGTTCCACCCGTTCAGTTTGTATGGTATAAAGTAAAATGTTGCTTTTCTTAGTTTTCGCGCAAGTTTTTTCCTTTTTCTTATCTTTTAAACCTTCCTTCAAGTCCAGTTGAACAAAATATAATTCAAAACCAAAATTAACGAAATCGGTTCAGCCGTTCTCGAGTTTTAGCGAGACTAACGAACAGCAATTGATTTTTATATATATAGATAGATTTAAACAAAGTAACCTAAGTAGATTTGAATAAAAATATTTTGTTATATGTTTTATTTACGTTATAACAATACGCTCCCTACTTGTGACCATCGCAACTATTCATATTATACTTATTATTATACTCATGATAGCCAACAATATAAAGACATGTATTACAAAGATTTTAAAATAGATTAAAACCCATAACAAATAATAAATATACTCATATTATGTAATAACACAAACGTCATAATGAAATACGAGCTTGGATTGGGCAACTTTAAATGTATTGTTTCAAGGTTATTATATAAATGACTTTACTCGAGATTGGTTAACGGCCAATATTAATAATCAATCCTAATCAAAAACTCGCTGTCCAAGATTGATATTTTGATCCATTTTTATGTTATCGCTTGCCAATAACATATTTGTGGACTGGATAAATATGGCAATTAGGTATGGGATAAGCCGGCGGATACGCAGCTATCTGGATTGCTTGAAATTTATTAGATTGAGATACATTAATTATTAACGTTGGCCGTAAGTTGGTAGTATATTTAAAATATAGTATCATTGTGGATGCCCTGGTTGTTCTTCTGCATTTTAGAGGATAAAGGCGTGAATTTACTTTCTTTTTTTACTTACAAAGATATCATTCTAACCATAAATACTACTGATATATATTGTTTTCATACAGTTTGACTACCCACTACCAGTATTTTACCAATCCTACACCTGAAAAAATCAAACAATATCGGCCAATCTTAAGCTTGGGTTTTTTTATGATATAGGAAGGCAAACAAGCAGACGAATTTCCTGATGGTAAGAAATTAACGCAGCCTAGAGACACCAAAGGTGGTAATGGTGCATTGCCAACCGGAGGTCGGGATGTTAGTTTACAAGTTAAAAGTTTAAAAGTAAGTTTATCGGCTACCTTACCCTCCGAACCGGAACACGTCATGGCGGCAGGAATAGGCAATACAGTGGTACCATTCCAGGCGAGTCGCTGCGAAACTCTACCACCTAGTCAGATGTCACGGTGTTAGTTACGGTAAACCTATGCTCGCCTTTTACGAGCTACCTGACAAAGAAGGCAGATGATCTATTCTGCAAAGGTGCTCGGACCAACACGGGGATTCTCGATATTTCAATAAAGAACATGGACATGGTATATTTAAATTTACTTCAGTATTTTATATGTCACGTATATTTCTAAATTTGTATCGTTGAGTACCATCCATTTCGATATTATCCATAGTATTCTCATTTTATTCCGTACCTGCTGTAAAGGACATATTAATATCATCTGCCTTCTTATAAGGCAGCTCGTAGAAGGCAAATATTATATGAGTCATAACCATAAAAAGACTGCTAGTGGTATGGATCCACCACCTTATCTTTGACTGCCGCGATAGTGCCAACGTCATATTACGTCATGATTTTCTCTTATCGTAAGGAAAACCGCGTGTTTTGTCGCTATCTTATCACATTTAAAAATATTGCAAACAAATTTTTTTCTTATCTTATTCTATTATATCATACAGAATATACATCATCTATAATATATATCATATTCAATATGATATCCTTTGATTATGTAAGGGTAGGTATATTTACGCCCATATCCCAGAAGATTTAAGCACAACCAGGGCACCCACGGCTTGCCAAAGACACTCAGTCCCACAAAGTGATAGGTGGCAAGCCTATCGCCAACCGGGCACATTTCCAATCCCGAGCAACTTTTTTTTTTATTAGAAAATTGGAAAAACCCAATTTTCTTTATATTACCCGACCCGGCATTCGAACCCGGGACCTCATGCAGTCAACTGCTCCGCTAGACCAGAGAGAAATATAAACTGAGTTACAATAGATGTTATAATAGTATTGACTTTCTAAAACATGAACGTCTTTTCCGGTGCACCTTGTATTCGTAATTCATTGAATATTCGAGTAGGCAATATGTAGAATTGAGTATATAGAAATAAGCACCTGTTCCGACTTCATTTAAATATATTGACGTGAATGGGGCAACAGAAAATGCTATATCGTATTTTTATTTTTTTATTTTTTTAGCACTTGCCCTGTGCGTGGGATAAA